>JAJPUD010005437.1:749-141242 GCA_023553655.1 Myrmecobius fasciatus
TCTTCTGTTAACCTCGGCAATCTATATTTTTGTAGATATTCCTCCATTTCATTCAGATTTTCAAACTTACTGGCATAAAGTTGGGCAAAGTAACTCCTAATTATTGCTTTAATTTCCTCTTCATTGGAGGAAAGTTCTCCCTTATCATTCTTGAGACTAACAATTTGATTTTCCTCTTCCCTTTTTCTTATCAAATTAACTAAAGGCTTATCTATTTTGTTAGTTTTTTCATAGAACCAACTCTTAGTTTTATTTATTAACTCAATAGTTTTCTTATTTTCGATTTTATTAATTTCTCTTTTTACTTTTAGAATTTCCAATTTGGTATTTAATTGAGGGTTTTTAATTTGTTCTTTTTCTAGTTTTTTTAATAATAAGCCCAATTCATTGATCTTTTCTTTCTCTATTTTATGCAAGTAAGCATCTAGAGATATAAAATTGCCCCTTAAAACCGCTTTGGCCGTATCCCACAAATTTTGGTATGTTGTCTCCTTATTGTCATTCTCCTGGATGAAATTATTGATTGTGTCTATGATTTGCTCTTTCACCCATTCATTCTTCAGGATTAGATTATTTAATTTCCAATTAACTTTTGGTTTATTTTCTCCTGGCCTTATATTGCATGTGATTTTTATTGCATCATGATCTGAAAAGGATGCATTTACTATTTCTGCCTTTCTACATTTGATTTTGAGGTTTTTATGCCCTAACACATGGTCAATTTCTGTATAGGTTCCATGGACTGCTGAGAAAAAAGTAAACTCCCTACTCTCTCCATTCAACTTTCTCCATAGATCTATCATACCTAACTTTTCTAACAATTGATTTATCTCCCTAGTTTCTTTCTTGTTTATTTTGTGGTTTGATTTATCTAATTCTGAGAGAGCAAGGTTGAGATCCCCCACTAGTATCGTTTGGCTGTCTATTTCTTCTTGCATCTCTCTTAATTTCTCCCCTAGGAATTTGGATGCTATTGCACTTGGTGCATATATATTTAGTATAGATATTGCTACATTATCTATGGTACCCTTTAATAAAATATAGTTTCCTTCTTTATCTCTTTTGATTAGATCTATCTTGGCTTTTACTTGATCTGAGATAAGGATTGCTACCCCTGCTTTTTTTTGTTCACCTGAAGCATAATAGGTCCTGCTCCAGCCTTTTACCTTCATGCTATATGTGTCACTATGTTTTAGATGTGTTTCTTGTAGACAACATATTGTGGGATTCTGGTTTTTAATCCAGTCTGATATACGCTTCCGCTTTATGGGAGAGTTCAATCCATTCACATTCACAGATAGAATAACTAATTCTTTATTTCCTGCCATCTTATTTACCCAAGTTATGTTTTCCCCTTTCCTTTCCCCTTTCTCCCTTCCCCCTTCCTCAGTACTTTGCTTTTGATGACCCCCTCTCCCAAACAATACTCCACCCTTTAGATCCCCTCCCCCTGTTTTTACTCCTTTCCCCTGATTCTTCTATTTTCCCTTCTATTAGTTTGTCCCTTACTTTTCCTCCTTTCCCTCCCACTTCCCTCTAGCAACAGACAAGTTTCTATGTGAAATCAAATGTCTGATATACACTTTTAGAGCCCAACCTGATGAGAGTAAGATTTACACAGTGCTCATCTCCCTCCCCTCTTTCTCTCAATTATATTAGGTTTTCTTTGCCTCTTCAAGTCATTTTACCTTGTTTTTACCTCCTTTTTTTTAGATCTTATTTTACCAGTTTTTCCCTCTTTTCCCCAGTATGACAACCTTTTCCCCTCTAGTTCTCTTTTTCATATTATCAAAGTAATATTTAGTTAATTATACCCCCAAACTTTGAGTATCCCCCTAGTAAAAATAAAGTTCTCAAGAGTCCTTTCCTTTTTACCTTTTTATGCATCTCTTGAGTTCTGTGTTTGGGTGTCGAATTTTTTGTTCAGATCTGGTCTTTTCATTAGAAATAGGTGAAATTCACCTATATCATTGAATGACCATCTTCTTCCCTGGAGGATAATGCTCATTCTAGCTAGATAGGTTATTCTTGGCTGTAATCCAAGTTCCTTTGCCCTTCGGAATATCTGGTTCCAAGCCCTGCGATCCTTCAGTGTGGAAGCTGACAGATCCTGACAGATTCTAATTATTGATCCTCGGTATTTGAATTGTTTCTTTCTAGCTGCTAGCAGAATCTGTTCCTTAGTGCTATATTCCTGAAATTTAGCCACGATATTCCTTGGGGTCTTAATTTTGGGGTCTCTTTCAGGAGGTGATCGGTGAATTCTTTCAATGGTGATTTTGCCCTTTGATTCTACAATCTCAGGGCAGTTTTCTTTCAGGATTTCCTGGAAGATAGTGTTTAGATTCTTTTTTTGATCATGGCTTTCAGGAAGTCCAATAATCCTTAGATTGTCTCTCCTAGATCTATTTTCTAAGTCAGTTGTTTTTCCTAGGAGATATTTCATATTTTCTTCTAATTTTTCATTTTTTTTGTTTTTGTTTGACTGATTCTTCAAGTCTTAGTGAGTCATTCACTTGCATTTGTTCAATTCTTATTTTTAAAGTGTTGTTTTCTTCAGTTACCTTTTTAAGTTCCTTTTGTAACTGGCCAATTTGTTCACTGCACTCTTTTTCCACTTCACTAATTTTATTTTTTAATAAATTGGTGTCTTTTTCATATCTCTTTTGCAGAGCATCATATCCTTCTTGCAAGATACTGTATCCTTCTTGCACTGATTTCAGTTTATTTTCCCATTTATCCTCCAGCTCTCTTTTGAGGTTCTTTATGCAGTCTTCCAGAAAGGCCTTTTGAAACAGGGACCAGTGATGGTCCTTGCTGTTTTTTTCTGGATTTTTGTCTAAAGAAACCTCTGTATCTGAGGTCGTTTCTTTGCCTTGATAAAAGCTGTCTATGGTGAGAGCTCTCTTTTGCTTCTTCATCATTTTTTTTAGACAGAGTGGATATCTCTTTAAGGTAGGGGAAAAAAAAAAAACCTCAGCTGAAGACGCTTTGCCCTGGGGCACTTCGGCGAGTTGACTTAAGGTTCTGGGCCGGTGGGGCCTAGGACTAAGTCCGAATTACTCCTTAAACAAGGCAAGTCTGCCAGAACACCTGTCCCCAATCAGGGCAGAGCGTCCCGACTGCCTCAGATAAACTCCAGGTGTTTGGAATTTGGAGTTTGGAGTTTGGAATTTCTTCCAGGATGAGCTGAGCTGAGTCCCACCCTCACTTCCAGCCTGCACAGGGGTCGTCTATTTATCTCTCTGTCCGAGTCCGACTAACCTGATATGAAGTTCTCCAGAGAGCCGTGCCCAAATATTTCTGAGTTCGTTGACTTGAAGATCAGTTCAGAGGCTTATTTTATTGTTGATTTGAGAGAAGATCGGAGGAGAGGCAGAAAGTCACCTTTTCACTCCGCCATCTTGGCTCCGCCCCCTCCAGAGCTTTTTCAAAGTAGATTTTTGATAGAAGTGCATTGTAGTCCAAGTGTTTGGTGGAGCCCTCACTCCAGAACCAGTTCAGAGATTCAATTTGTCTGGGTCTGAGGGAAGGTCTCAAGAGCTCACAGAGAATGCTGTCTGCAGTTCGCCATCTTGACTCTGCCCCCCCCCCATAAAATGCATTCTAAGGATTTTTTTGTAAATAGTATTTTATTTTTTCCAATTACATGTAAAGATAATTTTCAACATTGAACATTTTCTTCCAAATTTTTCTTTCTTTCCTCCTCCCTCCTCAAGACAGCAAGCAATCTAATAGAAGTTATACATGTGAAATCATGGAAACATATTTCCATATTAGTCACATTGTGAAAGAAGAAACAGAATAAAAGGGAATGGGGAAAGCAAAAAATAAAAATAAACAATATGCTTTGATCTACATTCAGACTCAAAAGTTCTTTCTTTGGTTGTGGATAACATTTTCTGTCATGAGTCTTTTGGAATTATCTTTGATCGTTGTATTGCTGAAAAAAGCTAAGTCATTCATAGTTGATCATTACACAATGTTATTGTTACTGTGTAAATTGTTCTCTTGGTTCTGCTCATTTCACTTAGCATCAATTCATGTAAGTCCTGGTTTTTCTGAAATCTACCTGGTCATCATTTCTTATAAAACTTGTTCTTACATTTACATACCACAATTTGTTCAGCCATTCTGAAATTGAAGAGCATCCCTTCAATTTCTAATTCTTTAACACCATAAAAAAATTACTACAAACATTTTTGTACATATGGGTCCTTTTACTTTTTTAATGACCTCCTTGGGATACAGACCTAGTAGTGGTATTATTGTGTCAAAGGGTATGCACAATTTAATTGCTCTTTGGGCATAGTTCCAAATTGCTTTACAGAATGGTTGAATCAGTACACAGCTTATGTATCAGATTCTTACAAATGAGCTGAAGTGACTGAATGATTAGGGTAAAAAAGGGATAATGGCTTTGTAGGAGACAGGGTCAAGAGACTGATTTGAAGCAGTATAAGGAATGATTAGAAGTGCTCTTGGAGATAAGAATTTCCAAGCATCTGACAGTCACAGAGAAGTCAGAGATCTTAATATGTCATTAGTAAGTTATCCTGAAGAGAGCACAAAGACTCTTTTTAGTTTCAGTAGGGTATAAGTCAAAGGACTTAAACTTTTACTAGGAAACAAGTATACTGTGTAAGTATCACAAGAAGAAACAAATCATAATGCTATGTTTCCTTTAATGCCATAAAAGGTGAATAAATGGGGGCAACTAGGTGGCTCAGTGGATAGAGTGCCAGCCCTGAAGTCAGGAGGACATGAGTTCAAATCTGACCTGGGACACTTAACTCTTCCTAGCTATGTGACCCTGGACAAATCACTTAACCCCAATTGCCTGAGCAAAAAAAAGAAAAAGTTGAACAAATTTAGTTAAGCAATCATAATCTCATAATCTCATGCATTCCTTAAGCAGACAAACATCATTAAGCATATTACAAATTAAACTACTAATTTAGAGATTGGTTTGGATTGATTGAGCTGAGACATTGATATAATACCAGGTAGCTAAGGTAGTTGACAAATACTTAAATTACTTTAGTAAAATCAAACTTCCTTTAAGCTTCTACTTGAAGAATATCAAAGTTAGCATTATTGTTTTCATAAATAAAGTTTTGGTTAGGTGAAATTAATATAAACAAAAGACAGACTTTTAGTTGACCAAAAATTGCAGGAGGAATGGCCCTGATTTCTGAACAATAAATAAGAGGAATTTGAGCATACTCCTCTTGCAGGCAAACATAAACACCATGAAACATTAAAGTAAAGTAATGCAATAATGATCAATATTAAATAACATCAAATCTCCTTGTGCCTGAAAACCCATTCCCAGTGTCCATATAATAAGAAATTTCATTTTGAGTTACAGCTGTCCCATGTAGTCTTCTGGTCCCTGAAAACATCTTCCTTGGAAAATTATGGAATAGGTTAAACTGTTTATGTTTTTACATGGAAAAAATGATATTTTTTTGCACATGTGGGTCCCTTTCCTTCCTTTAAAATCTCTTTGGGATATAAGCCCAATAGAAACATTGCTGGGTCAAAGGGTATGCACAGTTTGATAGCTTTCTGAGCATAGTTCCAAATTGCTCTCCAGAGTGATTGGATCCATTCACAGTTCCACCAACAATGTATCAGTGTCCCAGTTTTCCCACATCCCCTCAAACATTCATCATTATTTTTTCCTGTCATCTTAGCCAATCTGAGAGGTATGTAGTAGTATCTCAGAGTAGTCTTAATTTGCATTTCTCTGATCAATAGTGATTTGGAGCATCTTTTCATATGCCTAGAAATAGTTTTAATTTCGTCATCTGCAAATTGTCTGCTTTTATCCTTTGACCACTTATCAATTGGAGAATGGCTTGAATTCTTGTAAATTTGAGTTAATCTCTATATATTTTAGAAATGAGGCCTTTATCAAAACCCTTAGATATAAAAATATTTACCCAGTTTATTGCTTCCTTTCTAATCTTGTCTATATTAGTTTTGTTTGTACAAAAACTTTTTAACTTAATATAATAAAAACTATCTACTTTGTGATCAATAATGATCTCCAGTTCTTCTTTGGTCACAAATTCCTTCCTTCTCCACAGATTTAGAGGTAAACTATCTTAAGTTTTTCTAATTTGCTTATAATATCACTTTTTATTTCTAAATCATGAACTCATTTTGACCTTATTTTGGTATATAGTGTTAGGTATGGATCAATGCCTAGTTTCTGCCATATTAGTTTCAAATTTTCCCAGCAGTTTTTGTCAAATAGTAGAAACTCAAAATTTTTTAAAAATGAATGTTAGAATTATATTTACATGTAATTGGGAAAAATATTAAATAAGATTTTTAAAAAGAGAAGATACATTTCTATAATTGCCATATCCTTTGTTATCATTTTCTTAAAGAAACAGCAGTTCTTACACAATGATTTCCCAAAAAACATAATATAAGAAATATTAGAAGATTAATCTCTATCTATTTTTTTTGCTGAGGCAATTGGGGTAAAGTAACTTGTCCAGGGTTACGTAGCTAGTAAGTATTAAGTGTCTGAGGTCACATTTGAACTCAGATCCTTCTGAATCCAGCATCAGTACTCTATCTATCGCATTATCTAGCTGCCCTCCAAAGATTAATAACATGAACAATATTATAGATTTTTAAAACATAATACAAATCTTTTCCCCAGTCAAATAATATCAATTTCATTTGAATGTATTTCCAAATGCATTTCCTCATGTATATAGAAAATAATTATCTATCAATTTGGCATTTTATACCAATCATGTTCAAAAACCAGCATAGAGTAATTACATTTAATAAAATAATAATAGCCAACATTTATATGGTTCTTACAATGTCCCAAGCATTGTGCTAAGCACTTCAAAATTACTATGCCATTTGATCCTCAGAACAATCCTAGACGCTTTTATTATCTTATTTTACAGATGAAAAAACTAAGGCAAAATAATGACTTTCTGAAGGACACATGACCAAATTTAAACTCAGATTTTTCTAATCCATGCACTTTCCAAGCATATCCCCTTAAAGTTAAATGTCAAATATATTTTCCATTACATTCTAATTTGCTACAATTTACTTAGCATAAAAATGCATCTCCTCTTAAATGATAACATATTATAATTTAGTTTCAGAACAAGCTTCAACCAAATAAATGATAAATTTATAATCATAAACGATCACATCTAAAAATCTCAATTTTTCCAAGGTCCAGTAGCTGCCAGCACTTCAAATCATGGAATCCACTGTTGTTGATTGGTTCACTTTCAAAAAATGATCATGGCATTTTCTTCTTCCCATTCTTTTTTCTTTGGAGCTCATTAGTCTTGGCTTGGATACATTCTTTTAATGATATTTCAAGACCAGAATTTTTTCCCTTTTTCAAATAGTTTATTTTTTCCATTTTATTGAAGCTTTTTATTTGCAAAACATATGTATGGGTAATTTTTCAACATTAACCCTTGCAAAACTTTGTGTTACAAATTTCCCCCCCCAGCCCTCACCCCTTCCCTAGATGGCAGGAAGTCTATTACATGTTAATTATGTTAAAATACTTGACAAATCAAATATGTGTATACATATTTTTACAGTTATCTTGCTGTGCAAGAAAAAATTGTATCTACAATAAAAAAATCTGAGAAGGGAAACATAATGCAAGCAACTATCAATAGAGAGCATGAAAATGTTATCTTGTGGTCCACATTCATATCCCTCTCTCTGGGTGTATATGGCTTTCTTCATCACTGAACAATTGGAACTGGTTTGAAATATTTCATGTTGAAAAGAGCCACATCCTTCAGAATTGATCGTCATATAGTCTTGCTGCCATATATAATGATCTCCTGATTCTGCTCATTTCACTCAGCATCAGTTCATGCAAGTCTCCCCAGGCCTCTCTGAAATCATCCTGCTGGTCATTTCTTACAGAACAATAATATTCCATGACATTTATATACCATAATTTATTCAGCCATTCCCCAATTGATGGCCATCCATTCAGTTTCCAGTTTCTAGCCACTACAAAAAGGGCTGCCACAAACAATTTTGCACATGTGGGTCCCTTTCCTTCCTTTAAGATCTCTTTGGGATATAAGCCTAATAGAAACACTGCTGGGTCAAAGGGTATGCACAGTTTGATAACTCTTTGAGCATAGTTCCAAATTGCTCTCCAGAATGGTTGGATCCGTTCACAGTTTTACCAACAATGCATCAGTGTCCCAGTTTTCCCACATCCCCTCCAACATTTGTCAAGACCAGAATTTTAATATACTATACTTAATAATCCTATGCTGCAAAAAGGAATAACAAGTTGCACATCATAGATTTGCAGTTTCATGTGCAATCATATTTTTATTACATTATATTATGGAAATGCTTGTTTTATTCTATAAATGAAAGACAAAATAAAAATTTAAATATATATTTGCATATTGTTATACTGTTTGTGCTTAATTTTAATCCCAGCTGCAAACCTCCAAAAATCCCCTAAAATGGTTTTATCAGTTACAAAAACTTTTAATTCATAATATGGAAATTTACAATAAAGATTTTACATGTTAGTTATAAATGTTAGTTTATGATGCCATAAACTTTTATAAATCTGGGGAAAGATTTCCTTATCTGTCTATAAAGATAATCTGCCCCCAAGGTTGTAAAGGTAGAGAGAAAGAATGAATCTCTTAGTTATTCTTTAGATAGGGGTGCAATAGCTGGGGCCCTTGGAGGCAGTGGCATCTAGAAGTTTAATAGATTGCTGGGAATAGGAAGGGGGCTATGAATTCTAAGAGGCTTCTGGTAAACTTGAATATATGGAACAAGAAAGCTGGGAGCAGGGAAGTTCTGAAAGCTTAAATTTTAGCATTTTTATGAGTTCCTTTAATTTTCATCCCTAGAACTGAATATTGGATCAGTCTATTTCTTGGTGGCCTTGTCATGCTGCAAGAGATAGATTCCATCTGTCAGGGATATTTGGATTTAGCCAATCCCCATAGATTAACTAATTTAGCTAAATCAAAAGACCCTTCTTCAGGAAATTGCAAAACCAAATCCTTCTAATGTCAAAGTGCTATTTGGACAAACACCTTGAAGCCTGCAGTCCTACAGTTTAAGGAACTTGTTTCCAGGTGATCTTTTAGTGGGCTTAAACAGAGCCAACCACTTTTTGATAGACTGAACACAAAAAAGGAGATAGAGGGTCTAACATGATATCCCTTCTTCCCAGGCACAGGAGAGAGGTCTAGATACCACTGCACACTACACAAAAGGATGGACAGCAGATAAAAATTAAAAATTTGTTGACAAATTCCCAGGGTCAATTCAGGGAAAGCTTTTCAACTTGCTTGTACATGTTATTTACATGTCATCTCTCCCATTAGACTATGACCTCTTTGGGTGCAGGAAAGAAAAGATTTTCTTTATATCCTCAGCACTTAGCACAGTACTTGGCACATAGTAGGTGCTTAATAGATGTTTGTTGACTAACTGAGAATAGAGCACTTCATATTTGATCTAGTCATAATTGGTAGCCACAGGAGTTTCTTGAATAAGAGTATGACATGATCTGGACTACATTTTAGGAAAAGTGACAGAATGGACTATGGACTGGAACAGAGAGAGGCAAGAGGTAGGTAGGCATTAGTCCAGGAGTAAGGAGATAAAGGTTTGTAGCAGAGTGCTAATAATGTCAGGGGAAAAAGAAAGGCATACAAGAGAGATGTTATGACGGAAGAACTCATGGGACTTGACTGCTTCTTAGATATGGAGGAGCAGAGAAATATGAGAGTGAAGAATAGAACATAACTTTTAGATTATATATATGTATATCATATATAGATAAATACACATACACATATACATAAACACACATATACATACATATATATGTAGCATTCAATAATAAAAGTGAAGTCAAAATGGGAAATGTTGAAGTAGAGGAAACAATGAATACAGTTTTGGACATCTTGGGTTTAGGCTATCTATGGGACATCCAGATCAAGTTGTTTAATAGGCAACTGAAAATAGGAATTTTTTCCCTTCCTCTAAATTTTCAGTTTAAGTCACTCTTGGTTAGTTTTTCAAGCCTCCATGAAAATGCACATAGGAAGATTCCCACTTCTCGGGGATCTCTTACTACCTCCAGGTTCAGTGTCAGGATTCAGGTAATTATAATTATTGAAATACAGCTTAATTTCTAATCCAGTACATTCTTTAACAACCCACAAAAAAAGGATAAAATTCAAAATGAATGCTTTTAACTATAACAGAGTAGAAAAGCAAATAAGAGAATATATTCTCTCCTCCCTATACACACAGAGGTACCACCCCACAATGGGTTTCTACATCAGCAGTGCTTTCTAGGCAAATCTTGATCCTGTCTGACTGGAATACTTCTCACAACTGGCTCCTATAAAATAACTCCACCTTACTGTTGCTCCACTTTAACACCACAACTGGATCTCTTCTTTGCCTCTGAAATTTTTACTAGCTACATTTCTGAAGAACCACTTTTCTCATTTGCTTCTGAGCTTTCATAATAAGCTGCTATTGGCATCTGCTATTGAGCATTTCTCCAATGAGCTACTTTAGCTATCCTCAGTTTCTGGAGCTTCTTTATTCTTTTTGCTCTGTTGTGAGATTGCCTTCTGTTTAAAATTAATCTATTCACTGTAAGTTCTTTCAGTAGCCATACAAAATGGGCACAGAAAAAGTCTCCCATTCCTTCCCCAATTCCTTTGTTCTGTCATCTAGATTTCTACAAGGCTTTCTTGATATTTAGATTCAGATCAAGTTCCTATAAATTAGCTACTGTAAATATGGTTATGATTTTCATAATTATCAAGATGATATGTTTAAGGAATATGCTAATAGTTTAGATTTTTCAGAGGTTTGGGAGTTTTACAATGTAGCTTGAAATGATCAATCAATTCTTGACAACACTCTCTTGTGTATGGTAAGTGAAGTGAATCATGGATTGCAGAACCTGTTCCTGTCACAGAAGTCTGGTTCTGTCCCCACCAAGTAACAACTCCCAGCATCTGAAACAATCATTTGAAAACTGTTCCCATAGAACTGAAGAACATTCATATCATGCTGCATTCATGGGCTTGTCATGGGAAACCACTCAGACCCTGAAAATTATTATATTGTAATCTACCTTTCCCCTCCTTTGTCACTTATGATTTTTGTATAAAATCTTTACCTTTCCTTCAACAGGGAAGGTCTCCTTCCCAGAAGAACTTCCAGTTTGTAAAATGTATTCCTCACTTTGAAAGTGATTAATTAAGGCTCTATTTAAGTTCTAAAACGTTCTCAAGGCCCACTTTGTGTGGCTCCAGCTATTCACAGTTTAGAGACCAAGACATTAAAAATTTTGTTAACATTCCAGATCTATATAAATTGACTTGGTGCTTTGACAAACTTGAAAAAGATATTTAGGAACACTAGTGGGTGAGACAGCAGGTAGCCTTTGCCTTTCATTCTTGTGACTATGACAAAGTTTCTCTTGCATATATTGCTATTCCAAATATGTAGGCATATATATTATGAACACAATATATGTCCATACAGGCATACACACAAGTGTTTTTTGATTGGTTTTTAAACTAGCCTTCATTAGTGTCACTGGCCAAGAATCCTCAGGAAACAAAGGCTTCTCTTTTGTTAAGAGGAAAACAAGTTTTATTTTCATGTGTCTATAACACCTGTAATTTGGAGGATGCCTTCCTTTTTGCTTCTAATTATATGCCTCAAGTGCTGTCTTTCTTAAGCCTATAAAAAGATTGCATATTATTGTATTTGTTCTCCAGCAAGGGGGTGCAGTACATGAGGTTCCCACCAGTTGGTGCTCTATCTTCTCTTCTGATCTACGATCTCACATCCATAACAACTTTTTGGGTATCTCCACCTGGATAATTCCTAGATGTTTGAAACTCAACATATTTAAAAGTGAACTAATTTTCTTCCCTTGTCCCCACCTCTTCCCTTTTCCTAACTTCCCTATTACTGTCAATGGTACCATAATTCTCTATAGACTTCTGATCTAGTTGTCGTACTGTATTCCTCATTCTCTCTCACTACATCCTTCCCTCTCCCCCAATATCCAATCTGTTGTTATCTTGTAACATATCATATATTTGCTTTCTTTTCTCCTCTGATACTGACACCACCTTCAGATCTTTATCATTTCACCATGGACTATTGCAATAGCTTTCTCTTGGAATCTCTGCCTCAAATTCTCCCTATTTCATTCTATCCTCCACCCAGCTGTCAAATAATATCCTTAAAGCACAAATCTAACCGTATCACCATCCTGTAGGAGTCCAACTTCAGTGAATAGGATGAATATGGACATGAAATGAAGATGTGCAAGCCATAGAGGATCTATTTAAGCAATACATTTATTGATCTGAGAGCCAGATTTCATATACTCTTTAATACCAGGATTAAGCTAGTATTGCATTAACACCAAAATCAAGCTAGTGTTGCTTTAACACCAGAATTAAGCTAGTGTTGCATTAACACCAGTTGTCTCCAGGTGGCACTGTGTACATTCCAGGGCTAATATATATACCATACTCCAATATTTCAGTTTGACATTAACTTTAAACAGTAACTAGCAGTAACAACAACAGAGTTGTAAATAGCAGTAACTAAGGCAATAACAATGTACCTATCATAACAGAGTTTTAAATACTATAGTTCATGATGTCTTGTTCCTGTTAGATGCATTCTTCACCAAGATTATCCTAAATTTATCTCGAGCATGTCTTTCATTCACTGTTATGGGAGACAGTGAAGCAATGCTTTGAACTGTGCCCCTTACAGAGAGTAAGTCTCAAGTAATACCTGGACTGGACACTTCCTATACATGGACTTATTCAATACTGGCCCTCTACATCTCCCTGATTTTTATTCATAAACTGAAGCCTATGAACTTCAATTCCTATAGATGACAGTGATTGAAAAACATACCAGAAAGCACAAGAAACTAAGTCAATACGTATAAGAATGACACATGCAAGAGGAACAAAATGCAAAAGCATAGAAGTAAGATAATTTACAGTATCTATCTTTTTCAACCACTAAAATATTTGTTTTGCTATGCTATCAGGATCAATTTCAGGGACACAACTTTCCATCTTTTTTTTTTCTGCTAAAGCAGCTAACTGAGATATAGTCCAAATGAAATTGGAATTATGTATACTCCATTTATTCCGTTCCTTATTTGAATCCACGATACATTGGTGATATCATTATCTCATTTAGATGGAATTATACATACATGAGTAAATCTATAATCACAAGCCAGTTGTAATTGAGTTTCCAGATTGCTTGCATAATCCCTAACCCCATTAATGATTGTTCCATTTAGTTCTTGTTTTAATGCATTATCTATATTAATTTGTTCTTTAAGATCTTGTGATATATTTTTTGCTAATTAATCTGTGAAATGGGCAGTCTGAAGTTCTGTTAGAGCTGTAGCTGAAACGGCAAATGAAGTCATAATCGTTATAGCCGCTAGAACTCCAGCAATGAGTAATCCAACAAATCTCCTTTTCTTACTTCTATTGCTTTTTAATTTTCTTTTGATATAATCCCAAGCCTGTTTACCTGCTGACCTGTAACAATTGTGATTAATCTTAGTAGGCATTATAACATAAAATGGGTGTTCAATAATAAGAATCATAGGCAATGAATTAGAAGTAAGACACTGGGATAAAACACAATTGTAACATTTTACAATATACCCTCCTGGTACATTCATGATTTGGATTCCAGTGTCATTTCTTAAAATGGTATCTGTAGTCAGAAACATCTATGGATATTTTAAACATGTCTGTACAGTACATTTCTGAAGAGCCTGAAACATGGAATCCTATATCTGAGATGTGAAAATTTATCTCATCCTTAGTCCCAAATACATTATAACAGGGACCATCCAGACACTGGATAATTTGAGATCCATTCACCAACCAGTTCCAGCTCTTCTCCAAACCAATGGGGCCCAAAGTCCTCTGGAAACACGGGTGATGATCCTATCTTTTGAAATTCCTTCCTGCTGAAAATGGGCATAGACCTGATTCATCTACAAGGTCCCATTTTTTTCTTTTTTGGAGGGGGTGCCAAAAGTCATAAACTTGAAAAATAAAAACAACTTCTCAGTTACTAACATTATGCTAATGTAAACCATTCTTTTAAACAATAGAAACAATTGATGTTAAAGGAATCTCATTTAACCAGCAGGGGATCCAGAACTGGAGCTCTTTCTATTATTGAGCATATAAATAGTATATTTGCTAACTGAAAAAAAAAATTAAGAAGTTATTGAACAGTATACAATGCAGTAATAATTGAATATAATTCATTCTGCTGTGTAGATTCAAAAAGGGTGTTAAAAACATATTTAATGGTAGGTGAAATATATAAAGAGACTATTTGTTTATTAGTAGCATTTCTAAATACCATCTACTGCCTGCATCTGATCCTCAGCTTGAATTGGGGTTTAGAATCTCCTCTTAAAATTTTGTAATTTTGTCAATTCATATATTCCCAAATTCAAATATGGTCTTATCCAATTAATATCTCCCAATAATTTTTGATAATCCTTAGAGCAACTAAATTATCCCTTCTAATTTCTATTTTAAAATTGGCCCAGAATCAGGTATAGGTTGTATCCAGAATGCCTCTTTTCCTGTACTCACCAAATCTTCACTTCTCAGAATTTTTTATATTCTTTTTTCTATTCTTTTGTAAAATATTATTAGTAACTTGATATCCTCCTCCCCCCCCCTTTTTAAAAAATATCTGGGTGAGGAGAAGCATGGTAAAGAATGCATTTTTCTCCTAAAGAATCAGAATCTACTACTCCAGGAAAACCATCAGCTCTAACAATGACTGTGAACTATATCCTAAAATGAGACTTAGCATACCAGAAAGAAGAGTACCTGAAACTCCAGTGGGGAGAGAACCTATTCCCATATTGTCAATAGTTTGATGTGATACCAATGGGGGAAAAAATCAAGGCCAGCACTTCTTGGGGTAGCATATATTAAATCTTGTACTGTCAATAAGTCAGATTTAAGACATTGTTTTCAGGCACCACTTGAAGTAGAATAAGGGAAAATGCAGTTTCCATTGTTTGACCAGGCTGGAACTGGGCACAGGAATAGTTTCCTGATATCAGATTGCCTGCCCTATCATTCTGAGAGCAACATTCAGAAGCCAATGTCTGACTTTCCTGCATTTTGGACATAAAATCAAAGGCTTATTAGCATTTCAGTAAAATTTGAGCTACCTCCCTATCACTGATAGAGTGCTGAATTGCCATCATTAAGCGACTAACAAAGTCAGCAAAGGTCTCATTGGGTTCTGGCATGATTTTTGTTTAGGATGTCCCTCTATTCCTGCCACCCGATTGATTTTACCCCATTTTGATTCAATATGTGCACTATATTGATATTAGCTGGATAAGAATAATCTTATATCTTAATCTCATATTTCATATCTTATGTCCTATATTTTAATACTTGTGTTAGCCTGGTGATAAACTGTTCTGACCTCTTACTTTTTTTACTTCTATTAAGAGGTCACTTTCCCCTGTCAGGACATTCAAATCCCTGTCTGTTCAGGTACCAACTGTAGGAG
Source organism: Myrmecobius fasciatus (assembly GCA_023553655.1). Classification (NCBI taxonomy): domain Eukaryota; kingdom Metazoa; phylum Chordata; class Mammalia; order Dasyuromorphia; family Myrmecobiidae; genus Myrmecobius; species Myrmecobius fasciatus. The sequence continues at coordinate 16,407 of JAJPUD010005437.1, forward strand.
TCCAGCTTCTGTGAAGAGGATGAGTGGAGACATGAAATAAAGATGTACAAGCCAGGTGGTATTTGTCTAAGAAGTCCATTTATTTATCTGAGTCAGGGTTTTATATACTTTTGAAGATAGTGCTATATTAATATCAGGATTAAGCTAGTATTGCATTAACACCAGAATTAAGTTAGTGTTGCATTAACACCAGATGTCTCCAGGTGGCACTGTGTACATTCCAGGGTTAATGTATATACCATACTTCAACATTTCAGTTTGACATTAACTTTAAACAGTAACTAGCAATAATAATAACAGAGTTGCATAGCAAAAAATAGCAGTAACAATGTATCTATCACAACATCATAAGTAGAATAGTTCATGATGCCTTGTTCTTGTTACATGTATTCTTCACCAAGATTATCCTAAATGGAGACAGTGAGCCAATGCTTTGAACTGTACCCCTTACGAGAGCGAGAGCAGGTCTCAAGTAATACCTGGACCAGACACTTCCTGTACATAGACTTATTCAACACTGGCCCTCTATCCCTCCCACATTGAGAAGGCCAGCAATTCAATATAAGCTATGCATATGTAGTCATGCAAAATATTGCCATAATAATCATGTTGTAAAAGAAAGCATAGACCCCAAACCAAAAACAAACAAACAAAAAAAGTATGCTTCAATCTGTATTGAAACACCATTGATTCTTTCTCTGGGAAAGGATAGCATTTTTTGTAATAAGTCATTCAAAGTTGTCTCAGATCATTGTGTTTCTGAGATATGCAAAATCATTCACAAATGATCATCTTGTAGCATTGTTGTTGTTTTGTACACAGTACTTTTCACTTTGCATTAGTTCCCATAAATCTTCCCAAGTTTTTTGAGACCATCTTGCTCATTATCTCTTATTTTCCCTTTCCAATATTTTATTTTTCCATTTACATGTAAAATAAACTTTTACATTTGATTTTTAAAACTTTGAGTTCTAGATTCTCTCCCTTCCTCCCTCCCCCACCCCCTTGAGAAGCACAAGTGAAGTTAGGCAAAGCATTTCTATAAAAGTTATATTAAAAAAAACCCCATAGATTTCTTCCCCCCCCACCAAAAAAAATAACCCTCAAGAAAAATAAAGTAAAAAAAAAAGTATGCTTCAATCTGCATTCAGATACAATCAGTTCTTTCTGTGTATGGACAGCATTTTTCATTATGCGTCCTTCAGAATTGTCTTGGATCATTGTGTTGCTGAAAATAGCAGTCATTCACAGTTGATCTTCCTACAACATTTCTTTTAGTACACAGTAAGTTTCACTTTATATGAGCTCATGAAGGACTTTCCAGGTTTTTCTGAGAGCATCTTGCTCATCATTCTTATATCACAGTAGTATTCCGTTATAATCACATATCACAATTTGTTCAGCCATTCACCAATTCATGGACATCCCTCAATTTCCAGTTCTTTGTACCCAGAAAAGAGTTGGCATAAAGATTTTTGTACAAATATGTTGTTTTCCTTTTTGTTTTTTATCTCCTTTAGGATATAGACCTAGTAGTAGTATTGCTAGGCCAAAGAGTATGTTTGGTTTTATAGCCCTTTGGGCTTAGTTCAAATTGCTCTACAGAATGACTGAATCAGTTTACAACTCCACCAACAATGCATTAATGTCTTAATTCCTTCAAATTCTCTCCATCTTTTGCCATTTTCTTTTTTTGTTGTATTAGCTAACTGAATAATTATGATAGTATCAGAATTGTTTTAATTTGCATTTCTCCAATCAATGGTGAGAACATTTTTCTTAATATGACCCTTAATTGCTTTGATTACATCAACTGAAAACTGTTCATATATTTTGATCCTTTATCAATTGGGGATTGGACCTTATTTTTACAAATCTGACTCAGTTCCCTATATATTTGAAAAATGAAGCCTTTATCAGAGAAATTTGTTTAAAATTTTTTTTCAGTTACTTTTGCTAACTGCATTTCCCTCTATCCTACTTCTATACCTTCCATTTATTCTACTCTCTCTCTCTCCTTTCTCCCTGTCTCTCCTCAAAAGTATTTTGCTCTGACTATCTGCTCACCCAATCTGCCCTCCCTCCTATGCCCCTTTTCTTTTATCCCCTTCTCCAATTACTTTCCTTTGTGGTAAGAGATTTCTACAACTAAGGGTGAATTTTATTCCATCTCGGAGCCAATTCTGATGAGAGTAAGATTCACTTTCCCTCTTACCTCCCCCATCTTCTCTCTACTGTAAAAGCTTTTACTTTCCTCTTTTATGTGAGATAATTTACCCCATTATGCTTTTATCTTCATTTTTCTTCTAGTGCATTCCTCTCCTATCACTTAATTTTATTTTTTTAGATATCATCCCTCTACATTCAACTCATATCTCTGCTCTCTGTTGATATATACACCTCAGTGCCCTAATAAAGAAAAAAGTTCTTATGAGTTACAGGTATCATCTTCCCATGTATGAATATAAACATTTTAACCATGTTAAGTTCTTTATGATCTCCCTTTCCTGTTTACCATTTTATATTTTTCTTGAGTCTTGAATTTGAAAATCAAATTTTCTATTCTCTCGGGTCTTTTCATCAAGAATGCTTTAAAGTACTGTAGTTCATTTAATCCACTTTTTTCCCTGAAGGATTATACTAAGTTTTTCTGGGTGGTTGTAATACAAACTCCTATGCCCTCCAGAATATCATATCCCAAGCCCTTTGTTCCTTTAATGTAGAGGCTGCCAAATCTTGTGTTATCCTGACTATGGTTCCACAACATTTGAATTGTTTCTTTCTTGATGCTGGCAATATTTTCAACTTGACCTGGAAGTTCTGGAATTTGAATATAATATTCCTGGAAGTTTTCATTTTAAGATCTCTTTCAGAAGATGATTGGTGGACTCTTTCCATTTCTATTTTCTCCTTTGGCTCTAGAATACTCAGGTAGTTTGCCTTTATAATTTCTTATGATGTCTAGTTTCTTTTTTTTTTAAATCATGGCTTTCAGTTAATTAAATAATTTGTAAATTATCTATCCTGAATCTATTTTTCCAAGTCTGCTGTTTTTCCAATAAGATATCTCATATTGTCTTTTTTCCTATTCTTTTGATTGTGTTTTATTGTTTCTTGATTTCTTATAAAGTCATCAGCTCCCATTTTCTCAATTATATTTTTTAGGATTTATTTTTTTCTTTGGACTTTGGTACCTTCTTTTCAATTTGTCCAATTCTACTTTTTAAGGAATTTTTGTTTCAGTGAATTTTTGTGCTTCTCTTTCCATTTGATCTATTCTGCTTTTAAGGCATTTTTCTCCTCATCAGCCATTTGACCTAACTTGTTGACCATTTTCATTTGACCTAGCCTGTTTTTTAAGGTGTTATTTATTTATTTATTTATTGAGGCAATTGGAGTTAAGTAACTTGCCCAGGGTCACACAGCTAGGAAGTGTTAAGTGTCTAAGGCCAGATTGGAAATCAGGTCCTTCTGATTTCAGGGCTGGTGCACCATCTAGCTGCTCTAGGTGTTATTTTTTTTTTTTCAATTTTGTATTTCCTTTACCAAATTGCTAACTTGTTTTTCCTTATTTTCTTCCCAATTTTTACTCTATTTCTCTTACTTAAATTCAAAATATTTTTTTGAACTCTTCCATGGCCTGAGACCAATTCATATTTTTCTTGGAGATAATTTTGAGTGTGTATTTTGATCTTCCTTTTTACCATAGTAACCATAATCACTTTTTTTTTGTTTGCTCATTTTCCCAGCTTGTTACTTGATTTTTAACTCTTAGGGCTCTGCTTCCAGGGTAGAGAATACACTGTTCCAAATTTTAAGGTTTTTGTGCATCTGTTTTCAGAGATGCTTTTAAAGATCTCTAAGTTTCCAATTCTTTTAAGGTGTTATGATCTAAGAAGAAATATGTTTACTACTTTTCTGGTGTGTGCTCTGATTTGACTGACCACAAACATTCTTGTATCCAAAAGTCTCACTTAAAGGTTCACCTTTTTCAGGAAGCCTTTCACAATCCTCCTTAATCTTAGTGCCTTCCTTCTGAGATTATCTCTGATTTATGCTGTATATGTTGTGTTTGCACATAGCTATTTGCACATTCTGAACTTCTGGAAACCAAGAATTTTTTTTGTTGTTTTGATTTGTTTTGGGTTTTTTGGGAGAAGGTTTGGGGTTTTTTTATTCAGTTTGTTTTGTTTTGTTGTATTCTCACTGTTTAACAAAGTACCTGGTGTTCTTAATGTTTACTGATTGATTGAGCCATCACCAACCTTACATTCTTAGTGGAGTTTCTGTGGCTAGTGTATTGCCACTAACTGCCAAAGAAAATTTAGCTTGCAGATTCCTCGTCTTTTTCTCATTCTTAAGCCCACGACTACACTAACAGACCTAATGCTGATTGCCAAATTAATGCCTAGGAATTAAATGAATATAACCTGAAATATTAAAATATAAAATCCTTGATATACCCATTGCTCTAGTCCCCCTTTCTCCTTCCTGTTTACACATGAAGAAGAGATAACAAATTTATTGAGTACTTACAATGCCCTGAGCACTGTTCTAAGTTTTAGGAATACAAACAAATAAAGCAATCCATATTTTCAAAAACTTTGCATCCTAATAAAAGAACAAAAATACATAAAAGAAATGGAGAGGGGCCTTTGAAAAAGAAAGGCCACTAGTAAAGAAATGGAGAAGTCCACAGAGTAAGTTGATCCAGCAATTAAGTGAACATGACTGGGGAGTCTCATGAAATAGTGGATTGGGGTAAGGGCTCACTAATCAAAGCAGAACTCAAAGTGGAGGTATAAGAAAGTACAAGTCTGCTATCAAGGAGGTAAATTCCAGAGAATGAGCTGAATACTAAGATATTTAAAATACTGTGATTACATAGCTTATTGAATATAGAAATGAAAAGGACTAGGTCTAGTATACCTATATAAAGTCATTTCTTTCTGGCCATCTTCTTTATATACTTCCTATTGTTTTTCTAGATTTTTGGGTGTAGTCAAGAGGATTCAAAAAAAGGAAAGGCATCTATAGGGGTGAAGAGAAATAATATGGAAAAGCAAGAAAAAATTGGTTAGCAGCCTAGGTGTTATCATAAAGAGTTGCCAGTTTGGAGTTGTAAGATGCTCCTTTCTTTTATTTTGATCTGTGTTATTTCCATAACACTGATCTCCCCAATAGGCACAATCCTGGCCACTACAATCTGCCTCACAGAAGCAGAGAAAGCCAAAACCCACAGCAACAACTACTTGTATGCTATCTCCTCTATGACAATCAGAATTTCTGATTGTGAAGGGAAGCAGAAGGAAGAAGAGTCAGCAACTTTGGACACCAACATACACATCTCCTAGCACTCTCTCTTGTGGTTTTCTTCCTAAAGTGCATGCTTCTTGATCCCTATAGTGAGTGACAAAGGATAGTTATCCTCTTGTAAGTACCAGTTTCATCAGAGACCAGTTGCTTGTTATGATTTCCGAATGTCCAGTGGGAAAGAACCATTCAGCTAGCATTTATCTAGCCCTTTACATGTGTTAACTTTTGATCCTTACAATAGCCCTGACAGATATGAACCTTTATCCACAGAGGGTAAGAGATTTGCATCCACTGGATTTGAACTGAGATCTACTTGACTCAAAGTCCAGGACTCCACCCACTTTGTCATTTAACTACCTCTAATAAGATAAGAGAGTAAGGTGTCAGTATTGTTAATGTCAAAGGTTAATGTCAAACATACACCCTCTTGTTTGGAATGTGCATATTCCTATATTAGAAATTTATGACTCCTGCAATCAAAAAGATCTATAGATCATATTCTGAAGCTATAAATGAAGGACACTCTGGCAAGAAATAAATACTAGATTTCACAAAAGTCTTCCTATTTCAGAGTAAAATGTGCAAGAATAGAAAACATAAGTGTTTTCCTTGAAAAAGGGGGGAAAACACCAAAAAGGAATAACTAATGTTGAATAGTAGGAAAAATGTTAACTTTGAAAGTCAGAGACCTTAGACTTTAATCTTCAATTGGCCTTCTTGCTATCTCTATGACCTTAAATCTCAGTTTTCCTAAGTGTAAAATTAAGTAGTTGAAATAAATTAACCCTAAATTTCTTTCCATCTTTAAAACCTTTGAGACTTTTGGACAGATATCTAACCAAACCCAGTCCAGAGAAAGTACCATTTCCAGAAGCCAGGTGAAACCCATAAAGTAACTTAGACATGTTTAAGGTCCTTACTTTACATGGAAGAATGTAAGAAATGAGTCACTAGAGATGGCGGGGGAAGGGAGGAGGAGAGGGAAGGGGAAGTTTAAGGCTGAAAGCAGTAATACCAAAGAGGACATCAATATGTCAAAAATTTGTTCCTATTTTTCTCATTTCCTTCATAAATCTTTGATACTTTAGAGCTGAAAGGAACCTTAAAGGTAGAGCTTACCTCCTCATTTCACAGATGGGGAAATTGACCCAGAGAAGAAAATAAAGTTGTCCAAGTTTCATATCTACTAAATATTACTGTAGGTATTAGAAATCACATACCTGGATCATTCATTCCCTTGTATCAGGCTGACCTTTCCTCTCATTCCCAATTTCCTCATTCCCCATTGGATCATTTTACAATTAATATTTCATATTCATTGGACAGATCTTCAGCAGACAGGTTCCTATCAGCACCCAGATGAGGTCCTTACATACTACAGTGGCTCAGTGAATGTTCCTCTCTCTGGGAGTTCACAGACTATTAGGCTATAAACAAGGTTACTCTGCAGAAATACCATGAGAATACAGAACCATGGAGATTTGGAAAAGGGAGAGGAAACTTCTGGATAAGGTCTTCTTCCTGGAGGAGGAAACACTGTAGCTCAGACTTGAAAGTTTATTGTGATTTCATTAAACAGAAATAGGAGAGGAAAATAGGGTAGTTTCAAAGGGAAAGAATAACATAAGCAAGTGTGGATATGTAGCTGAAGCAGGAAGGAAGAAGAATCAATTCAGTAATTATCAACTGCCACCTTTAAGGAATAGATTGGCATAGTGGAAAGAGAGGACCACCTTAATGTTAGGGAGACCTATGGTAAAGTTCTCCAGCAGATATAAACTAAGTAGGTAGCCATTAATGAATCATTTAACATTTCAGAGTTTCAGGTGGCTAAGACTAAATTACAGACCCATCAACAATTTGCCACAGTGGCAGAACACCTCCCTATACTATTGAAATTACGGGCCTGAATTGGGGTAGGAAGGAGGGAAAAGGAAGAAATATAAAGTTACTGAAGTCTTTGGAGAGGGGAATGTGGTTGAAGACTTTATTAGTAGCTATATGAAGGATTACTGGGGAGAGGAGAGAAGAAGCAGAGAGGACAATTCTTAGACCCCGTTCAGGCCTTGCCCTCAATAAAGAAACAAATCCAGGATGAGAAAATTTAAAGGAGTTTATTGAGGACCATGCCTAAGTGTGAAGGGGTGAGTTGGTTCTCGGTAACCCCCCACAGCTGTGAATCCTAGCACCCCTGAAGGAATTGCAAATCAGCCTTTACTAGGCTGAAGCAGAATCTATTATGCTTCAGGTGAACAAAAAAAAGCAGGGGTAGCAATCCTGATCTCAGATTAAGTAAAAGCAAAGATGGACCTAATTAAAAGAGACAAAGAAGGAAATTATATCTTACTAAATGGTACCATAAACAATGAAGCAATAACAATACTAAACATATATGCACCAAGTGGTATAGCATGGAAATTCCTAGAGAAAAAGTTCAGAGAGATGCAAGAAGAAACAGACAGCAAAACTATAATAGTAGGGGATCTCAACCTCCCTCTCTCAGAACTAGATAAATCAAACCACAAAATAAATAAGAAAGAAGTTAAGGAGGTAAACAAAATGTTAGAAAAGTTAGGTATGATAGATCTTTGGAGGAAATTAAATGGAGACAGAAAGGAGTTTCCTTTTTTCTCAGCAATCCATGGAACTTATACAAAAATTGACCACGTGTTAGGATACAAAAACCTCAAAATCAAATGCAGGAAGGCAGAAATAGTAAATGTATTTTTTTTTTCAGATCATGACGGAATAAAAATCACATGCAACATAAGGCCAGGAGAAAATAGACCAAAAAGCAATTGGAAACTAAATAATTTCATCCTAAAGAATGAATGGGTGAAACAGCAAATTACAGACACAATTACTAATTTCATCCAAGAGAATAACAATAATGAGACAACATACCAAAATTTGTGGGAAACAGCCAAAGTGGTAATAAGGGGAAATTTTATATCTCTAGATGCTTATTTGCATAAAATAGAGAAAGAGAAAATCAATGAATTCGGCTTGCAACTAAAAAAGCTAGAGAAAGAACAAATTAAAAACCCCCTATCAAATACCAAAATTGAAATCCTAAAAATAAAAGGAGAGATTAATAAAATTGAAAGTAAAAAAACTATTGAATTTATAAATAAAATTAAAAGTTGATTTTATGAAAAACCCAACAAAATAGATAAACCTTTAGTTAATTTAATTAGAAAAAGGAAAGAGGAAAATCAAATTGTTAGTCTCAAAAATGAAAAGGGAGAACTTTCCACCAATAAAGAGGAAATTAGAGCAATAATCAGGAGTTACTTTGCCCAACTTTATGCCAATAAATTTGATAACCTAAGTGAAATGGAGGAATATCTACAAAAATATAGATTGCCCAGATTAACAGAAGAGGAAATAAATTACTTAAATTGTCCCATTTTAGAAAAAGAAATAGAACAAGTCATTAATCAACTCCCTAAGAAAAAATCCCCAGGACCAGATGGATTTACATGTAAATTCTACCAAACATTTAAAGAACAATTAACTTCAATATTATATAAACTATTTGAAAAAATAGAAAATGAAGGACTCCTACCAAATTCCTTTTATGACACAGATATGGTACTGATACCTAAACTAGGTAAAACAAAAATAGAGAAAGAAAATTATAGACCAATCTCCCTAATGAATATTGATGCAAAAATCTTAAATAAAATATTAGCAAAGAAATTACAAAAAATCATTCTCAGAATAATACACCATGACCAAGTAGGATTTATACCAGGAATGCAGGGCTGATTCAATATTAGGGAAACTATTAACATAATTGATTATATTAATAACCAAATTAACAAAAAACATATGATAATCTCAATAGATGGAGAAAAAGCATTTGATAAACTCCAACATCCATTCCTATTAAAAACATTAGAGAGTATAGGAATTAATGGACTTTTCCTTAAAATAGTCAGTAGCATCTATTTAAAACCATCAGCTAGCATCATATGTAATGGTGATAACCTGGAACCATTCCCAATAAGATCAGGGGTGAAACAAGGTTGCCCACTATCACCATTACTATTCAATATTGTATTAGAAATGCTAGCTTTGGCAATAAGACAAGAAAAAGAGGTTAAAGGAATTAGTGTAGGTCATGAGGAAACCAAATTATCACTCTTTGCAGATGATATGATGGTCTACTTAGAGAACCCTAGAGAATCCACTAAAAAACTATTAGAATTAATCCACAACTTTAGCAAAGTTGTAGGATACAGAATAAATCCACATAAATCATCAGCATTTTTATACATCACCAACAAAATGCAACAGCAAGAGATACAAAGAGAAATTCCATTTAAAATAACTTTTAATAGTATAAAATATTTAGGAATATATCTGCCAAGGCAAAGTCAGGATCTATGTGAGCAAAACTACAAAACACTCTCCACACAAATAAAGTCAGATCTAAACAATTGGAAAAACATCAAGTGCTCTTGGATAGGTTGAGCGAATATAATAAAGATGGCAATACTACCTAAACTAATCTATTTATTTAGTGCTATACCAATCAAACTCCCAAGAAATTATTTAACTGACCTAGAAAAAATAATAACAAAATTCACATAAAAACAAAAGGTAAAGAATTTCAAGAGAATTAATGAAAAAAAATGCAAATGAGGGTGGCCTAGCTGTACCAGCTCTAAAACTATATTATAAATCAGTGGTCATCAAAACCATTTGGTAGTGGCTAAGAAATAGAGTAGTGGATCAGTGGAATAGGTTAGGTTCACAGGACAAAATACTCCATGTCAATAGTAATCTAGTGTTTGATAAACCCAAAGACCTCAGTTTTGGGGATAAAAACTCACTATTTGACAATAACTACTGGGAAAATGGGAAACTAGTATGGAAGAAACTAGGCATTGACCCACACCTAACACCATATGCCAAGATAAGGTCGAAATGGATTCATGATCTAGACATAAAGAATGATATTATAAACAACTTAGAACAATGTAGGATGGTTTACCTCTCAGACCTGTGGAGGGGGAAGGAATTTGTGACCAAAGAAGAACTAGAGATCATCATTAATCACAAAATACATAAGTTTGACTATATCAAGTTAAAAAGTTTTTGTACAAACAAAATGAATGCAGACAAGATTAGAAGGGTAGCAATAAACTGGGAAAATATTTTTACATTCAAAGGTTCTGATAAAGGCCTCATTTCTAAAATATATAGAGAATTGACTCAAATATATTAGAATTCAAGCCATTCTCCAATTGATAAATGGTCAAAAGATATGGACAATTTTCAGATGAAGATATTGAAACTATTTCTAGTCACATGAAAAGGTGCTCCAAATCACTATTGATCAGAGAAATACAAATTAAGACAACTCTGAGATACCACTATACACCTGTCAGATTGGCTAAAATGACAGGAAATGATATTGATAAATGTTGGAGGGGATGTGGGAAAACTGGGACACTGATACATTGTTGGTGGAACTGTCAATGGATCCAACCATTCTGAAGAGCAATCTGGAACTATGCTCAAAAAGTTGTCAAACTGTGCATACCATTTGACCCAGCAGTGTTTCTATTGGGTTTATATCCCAAAGAGATTTTAAAAGAGGGAAAGGGACCCACATGTGGAAGAATGTTTGTGGCAGCCCTTTTTGTAGTGGCAAGAAACTGGAAATCGAAAGGATGGCCATCAATTGGAGAATGACTGAATAAATTATGATATATGAATGTCATGGAATATTATTGTTCGGTAAGAAACGGCCAGCAGGATGATTTCAGAGAGAGGCCTGGAGAGACTTGCTTAAACTGATGCTGAGTGCAATCAGCAGAACCAGTAGAGCATTATACACAGTAACAAGACTATACGATGATCAATTCTGATGGACATGGTTCTCTTCAACAATGATGTGATTCAAACCAGTTCCTATTGTTCAACAATGAAGATAGTCATATACATCCAGAGAGAGGCCTGTGGGGACTGAGTGTGAATCACAATACAGCATTTTAACGCTTTCTGTGAATATTTCTATGCATTTTGTTTTCCTTCTTAGGTTGTTTTTTTTTTTCTCTCTTTCTAGATCTGATGTTTCTTGTACAGTAAGATAACTGTATATATATATATATATATATGTATATGTATATACACATATATATACATATATTGGATTTGTCATATAATTTAACATATTAAGCATGTATTTGAGTACCTGTCATCTAGGGGTGGGGGGTGGGGGGAAGGAGGGGAAAAGTGTGGAACAAAAAAAAAGTTTTGCAATGATCAATGTAGAAAAATCACTCATATGTTTTGTAAATAAAAAGCTTTTAATTAAAAAAATCAGCCTTTACTGACCCAGATGTTGCTTGTGGATTGGGAATTAAATAAATTGAAGCCAAGAGGGAAGAGGAGAGAGGTCAAAGAATGCAACTGCCTCTCAGTCTCCTTGTATCATTATCATCCTCTCACATGAAGGGGATATATTCTGCTGGTCAGAATTAGATCCCCAGCAGCCACTAGTGGCTCCCATAACACCCAGCAGTCACTAGCAGGTTGTTCCTGTAACAGAACTTTATTGTAATATCCAAATAAAAGTGTGTTGAATATACCCAGGCATTGAACTCAAGTATGCTTTATATGTATATATATAGACAACTTTTCTTAATAAAAATGAGACAAAGGGATAGGCCATTGCATTTCACTTCCTTTCTCATTGCTGAATCATAGGAAAATAAGATTAGAGGTAAGGGGGATAGAGTGAGAGCATATGTGGCTGTGTTGAATAGCAGGTAAGGGATGTGATCAAAAGGCTGATGATCTTCCCAAGTGGTTAACATTACCCAAAAGACAAGCCATACTGGAAATAATAGGGTAACAAGACTGAGTCAGCTGTCAGCATTAATTTTAATTTCAATAATTCCCCACTGTGGTGCTAACCATATGCGTGGTCCAACACTACAATTAAACCTCTGTCAATTCTCTACCCTCAACTGCAAATCCCAAACTCTATTGCATATAAATGTAGAAGATGACTTGGAGATCAGTTCTTTGTATCAAGGAAGGCACTGTAAAAATAAATAAGGATTTTGGCCAATGAAAAGTTCTGTACCTCAAAATATTTCTGTAGCCCATGGATTCTGGCAATTCAGTGTAATCACTCTATGGGTATACAAATGGTAAGATGCCCATTTCCATTCCTCTTTCATCATGGTTCTTTTTCACATGGGCATAGACTTTTGACAAGAAAAGCAATTAGAGACCTTACAATGGGCTACTGAATAAACATTGTGGTCAGACCATGACAGACAAATATATAGTTCAAGGGCCTAGGTTCCTACTTTGGCATCAGTCCAAGGAGAAATGATAAAAAGCTTGCAAAATGGGTAATGAGTCTATAATATAACATGACTAACATAGCAAGCAGAGTTACAACAGGTGAATAAAGAAATCTAACACAGCAATAGAGAAGGGGTATGAAGTTTTTTGGCAGCATCTCTGATCTTCAGAGAATTTGGCAAATAATTCCTGTACGTTTCTTAGATAGTTGCACATGGATCAAGACAGGTCAATAAAGGCAATTATTCAACCATGTTCAGGTTTTGTTGTGGTTATTTGTCCTCAGCTTTTGAAAAGAACCAATGACATCATGGAGTGATATCTTGACTCACACATGAATTGGATTTAATTGAGGCAGAGACTCTTAGGTTCCAGATCACTAATCTAGGCAATGCTGCTAAAACCTTCTAGTGATAAGACAGCATAATTTAGTAAACCATGACAATCAAATCAGATTGGTTTTCCAGTAATTATTTCATGTGGTGAAAACCCACTCAGATTTTGTAAAACTAATGCTAATAACAGACCTATAAGTAGAACAGCAAATTAGGAACCCATAATTCACCTGAATGTTCAGAGAATTTCAATTTTTACGTAGTGCTTGTGCAGTTTTACCTTCCCCTAAACCTTTCATCTAATATGGACAATGTCATCAACAGGCTAAAAGAGGAATCTTAAAGGGGCAACGAGTTGGTATAGTGGATAGAGCAACAGCCCTGAACTCAGGAAGATCTGAGTTCAAATCTGACTTCAGACATTTAACACTTCCTGGCTCTGTGACCCTGGGTGAGTCACTTAATCCTAATTGTATCAGCCAAAAAAAAAAAAAAAAAAAAAAAGGAATCTTAAAATGGTCCATTAAGGCCTGACTTGGAAAGTAAGCTCTCCTATACTTTAATATTCTCACACAGATACTTCAACATATGGGAGGAAGACATGATTTAGAATTCTTAATAAAATTTTACATGTAAAACACCCTTAATTTTGAGACTTTATTAACAAAAAAACACTTTGTGTATAATATATTTATACATATGTTGTTATATATATATGTATATGTACATATACATATATATATATATATATATTTATATTTGCTGTTCTTCAGTTGGATCCTAGTTTTTGGGAACCCATTTGGAGAGTTTTCTTGACAAAGAAGTGGTTTGCCATTTTCTTCTCCAGCTCATTTTACAGATGAAGAAACTGAGGCAAATAGGATTAGTGATTTACCCAAGGTCACTAATAGTGTTTGAGACCAGATTTAAAATTATGAAGGTGAGTCTTTTTAATTCAGGTCCAATAATCTATCCACTGCACCACCTGGTTAATATAGATTTAGATAGATAGATAGGTACATATAGATATACATATATATTCTGGTTCTTAGATGAAACAATTTGATCTTATTGTCTTCCCAACATTTACTATTCCATTAAATGTTTTTTTAAAAAGTTCACATCTATGTCTTATCTTCCCTTTTTGAGGATTTATATATGTATGCATACATGTATATATGTATACATAGATACATACACACATATAATCTTCATAGCATTTTGAAGGAAACAGGTACTGTAAGGACCTAATCTTATACATGAATATATAATTATTAGTAAGGGGATAGCAAGTTCAGGAACTCATTGGTAAATAATTTGTCCTTGTTGAGTCCCCAGAAATTAATCTTTGAGATTGGCTTTTATATGTTAAAATTTTTGAATAAGTTAAGGTTTGGTTGAGACAAAGTGCTGAAAATTTCTGAAGGTTATTTCTGAACCCAGCTAGCTCCAGGGCTTCCTGCTTGCTGTTTCTGTGGAGCTAGCCTGGAGATGTTTATACTCCCACCAATTAAAACCCAGTTTGGGGTGTTTTTTGGGTTTTTTTTTTCAGTCTTCTCAGGTTATCCCAGGAGGACCCCTGTTCTACCTCAGTCTTACTTTCTTTTCACCATAGTTTCCTTGAGGAACAAGTTTGTTTTTTTTTTGTGGAGGAAATCTGGGGAGCTTACAATTTTCTGACTTACTCTGCCATTTTCTTAGAATCCTTCCACCCACTAACTTATTTATTAAAAGAACTAGTATTACAATGACAAACTTCCATTATTGATTTGCCCTGCTTGTAGAAATTTGCTATATAAGGAAAAAGGAAGAAAATATTAAGATGGCCTTGAAAGGTGAACAACTGACTTCATGACAATTCAAATAATCATACCTGTAATCAAAACTTAGAACAATATCAAATTTTAGTCTCAGATATTTTACCTCAAATAGCAAAATTTTCAATAATCATGGCTTAGGACTAGTTGCTATAATTATTTTTCTCATGTTGCAACAATTAGCAATGAACAAATATAAAGGTATTTCATTTATTTATTTGTAAATTAATAATTACATTCTGGACCTTCACACATGCAGTGACTATATGATAACTGACTCAAAACTAAAGTTTGAAAAACTTGGGCCAGTCCCATCCAAATTGGACCATCTTACAAGTTTTCTCATAATAAAGAATGAACTTAATTTATCTATCATTTATGAACATTATGAAATTATATATTTTAATAAATGGTATGTCTTGAAATTACATCTTTGAACCAGCTTAGTAACAACAGACCTTAGATTTAAAGATTTCATTTTGTTTTAGGAGTTAATAGGCAACACAGATCTATGTTAGTCAGGAGTGACTAGAATGTTCCTGGATCGTTTTCAGTCAAACTTTAATAAATAAGAATTTTACAAGACATTATATCAGCAAAGCTGAAAAGATCTTATGATCTTGTCCAAGAAGAAAGTACCTTAAAGGGATCCCTGGTATTTTTTCTGCCAAGAGTAAGTAATCAATATTATCCATTTTAAGGCAAGATCTATACTAATAAAATAATTTAAATTATAATAAAATGGTTACTTTTGACCACACTCTTTTAATAGCATACTCTATAATCTAACAGCAAACAGCAAAAAAAGAGAAAATAATTGTTTTCTAACAGCATTTCTGCTACAATGGTTTCCCAGATTTCACAATAAAAGAAAAAAAAATTAGAAACATAGTAATAACATAAGTATCACTTATTTAAATTATGAAACAAATCTTATTGCCTGTCAGATGACATCAGTTCTGTTGAATGTATTTCCAAAATTATCATTTTAACACTTTTGGCATTCTATATTGATGCCATTCAAGACCAATATAGCATGCTTATATTTACTCACATTATATAGTATTTGTCATGTATCAGGCACTGTACTAAACAATTTCAATCATGTTATTATCACAACAATCTTGGGAGGTAGATGCTACCATTATACCATTTTACACATGAGGAAACTGAGGTAAATAGGTGAAGTAAATTGCTGAAGATCACACAGTTAATAAGTTTCTGAATCCAAATTTGAATTCAGGTTTTCTGATCCATATATTTTTTGACCATTTCTCCTTATTGCCAAATATCAGATGCATTTAGTTCTAATTCACCACAATTATCCTAGTGGGAAAATGCATTTCACTGTAAATGAGTTCATTTTCAAGATTGAGAGTTTATTATTAATAACCAATGATTTGGGAATATTCAGGGTTCTACCCCCTTTTACAAAGTCCTTATTTCAAGGCTCAGCCTCAGAAGGACAAGGCTGATGATAGTAGATAGAATAATATTCTTGTCAATCTAAGTATTTCTATTACACCCAATCTTTTTTTAGGAACCATTTTTTTTATTAAAGCTTTTTTATTTTCAAAACATATTCATAGATAATTTTCAATATTCATCCCTACAAAACCTTGTGTTCTAAATTTTTCCTTCTTCTCCCCATTCCCTTCCCTAGATGGCAAATAATCCAATATATGAACAATAATGTACAATAAATATGTACAATTCTTCTATATTTCTACAATTATGCTGCACAAGAAAAATCATTTCAAAAAGGAAAAAAAAATGAGAAAGCAAATAAAATGTAAGCAAACAGCAACAAAAAGAGTGAAAATACTATGTTGTGATCCACACTTAGTTCCCACAGACCTCTCTTTGGATGCAGATGGTTAAGTTCAAGAGCACATGGCAGAAGCTGGGATGGCTCCCAGGTATGTGTCTGGGCTTCTCCCTGCAGAGACTAAATAAATGCTTTCTCTTTGTACCTGAAGATGTCTCTGATTAGTTAATTTGGGAAAGGGGGAGTCTAGCACCAGTCCCACACACTACAAAGTGACTAGAAAGTTGGCCCCAGCATCAGGACTCATGTTTGAATGTCAGTTTGGACCTCTGTGATCCTACCTTTGTCATTCTAGCCAGATAGATTCACCATTCTGGATCTCAATCTCTTCATCTTTTAAATGGGCATATTAATAGCACCAACTAAATAGTATAGTTGTTGTGAGGCTCAAATGATATACATTATATATGTATATATATATATATATTTTTTTTAAATCTAGATAGGATGTGATGTTAGTGGCAGTGTTAGTGGAGAGAAGCTGTTATAATGCGAAATAGACAATAAAATACAAAAGATATTTATGAAAAGAGAATTAACAAAATAGTGTTTAGCAACTGGTCAGATATTGATGGGGAAGAGAGTTTGGGAATAGAGAATAGGGAAAAATCAGACATGACCCTGAGGTCCTGAACCTGGGTGGCTTGAAAGATGATGATTTCCTGAAGAGACGGGAAATTTTGGGGGAAATAAGTAGGTTTAAAGGGAAAAGATGTTTAATTTTAAGTCTATGGTACAATTGGTACCATTGAAATGGTACAATTGAAGGTTTATTTGAGTAGGAGTCAGAAGACCAATTCTGCCACTTACTACACATGTCACTTCTGGGCCTCAAGGGGTTGGCCACAAGGCTGGAAGCCCAACATCTAACTTTCTACGCTGTCTCCATTAGTGACTTTTAATGTCTTAAATGATCTCCTTCAACTTTCACATTTGTGAAAGAATAACTACACCTCAAAAAGGAAATCAACAATTCATAATGAAACAATGTTGCAAAGATCAAAAGAATTTTATAAGCTACTGCCTCATATATTTCCAAATAATGTGGAACTTTAAAAATGAGACAGTTTCATAATAAAATATTCCATTTTGAGGGAACCTAAAGACTTTTTTAGATCTACAGTAGGAAATTTGGGGCTTTTGTGGGGAAAAAAAAGGCAAGAATCTTTGAAACATTTCAAAGTAAATTTAAAAAACAACATGAAATATACATCCAAAGAGAGGCCTGTGGGAACTGTGTGGACCACAACACAACATTTTAATGCTTTCTGTGAATATTTGCTTGCATTTTGTTTTCCTTCTTAGATGTTTTTTTTTTCTTTTTCTAGATCTGATTTTTCTTGTGTAATAACTGTATAGATATGTATACATATATTGGATTTGTCATATAATTTAACATATTTAACATGTATTAGACTACCTGTCATCTAGGGGTGGGGATGGGGGGAAAGGAGGGGAAAAATTTGGAACGAAAAAAAAATTTTGCAAAGGTCAATGTAGAAAAATCACTCATATGTTCTGTAAATAAAAAGCTTTAATAAAAAAAATTAAAAATTAAATAAATTCAATGATGTGGTTAAAAAAAAAAAGAAAGAACTTTACTAGATGATAACTAAGATCCAGTCCTGTTCTAAATCTGGATGTGTGATGCTGGAGCTCAGGAAAGTGAGTGAAGGATATATTTGAGTCATTGGTATACTAATTAGCTGAAAGCGAAGAAATAGGGTGTAAGAGGGCTCAAAGCAGAGCTCCTGGGAACACCCAAGCTTAGGGATTCAGGAACAGGGGTGTGCTAGAGCCAGCTCATCCTGGCTCACAAGAACTGATTGTTAAATTTTCAGTGGGAACATTTACATCTCAGAGATCAGCAAATCACGGCTCGATTTAACATTTTGTTCTTTGTCTAGACTTAAAAAGCATAGGGAAATGTTGGTAATACAGATCAAACTTAAATATATTTCTTGTAAACTTGTTTTAAAAAAAAACCCTGGAGAGAAAACTGTTCAACAATTACAGGGATATTCCTAGAAAAGAATATCAAAAGGAGCATGGAGCACAGGGGAGGGCTTGCAAGGTCCAGTTCCAACTGAGACAGGGGAGGGACTAGGTGTGAAGGTCAAAGACCACGCCCTCTTCTAAGATTTACTAATTATGCAAGGAGACATAGGGCAGGTAAGACTGTTGGATGCACTTCTAGATCTTGAGTCCTCCTTGCAGTCTAGAGCGGCCCCAGTGTTCGAGAACGGAACTTCCTGTCCTATGGGGCGGGCCCGGGGCCCCGCCCCCTGCAGCCGAGAGGTGGAGTCCTAGGGTAGCCGAACGGGCGTGGCCCCGACGTCCGGGAGTCCGGCCCGCCCATTTTACACATGGGGAATACTGAGTCCGGGCGAGGCTCAGGCGCTTCTCTCACGTCACCCCACGGGCCCTTGGCGGTGTGCGCTTCTGGTCCCCGAGCCTGACCTTCGGGCTCCGTGCGTCAAGAACATCCTGGTCCCAGAGCGAAGCGGCGACCTCGGCATCGAGCGGGCGCGGGGCCATGGCGGCCTTCGGGGCCCGGGTGGAGCCGCCACCTCCCCAGCCTCTGCAGCTGCCTCTGCAGCCGCCGCAGCCGTGGGCGGCGTCAGGCCCGCGCTTCCGCTGGTACCGCTACCAGGAGGCGACCGGGCCGCGGCAGGCACTGCGGAGGCTCCGCGAGCTGTGCCGCCAGTGGCTGCGGCCCGAGCGCCACAGCAAGGAGCAGATCCTGGAGCTGCTGGTGCTCGAGCAGTTTCTGACCATCCTACCGGCCGACGTGCAGGCCTGGGTGCGAGGCCGCAGCCCACGCTCCGGGGACGAGGCGGCCGCCGGAGTGGAGCTGCTGCTGCGGCTGAGGCTGCAGCAGGAGCAAGGGGCCGAGCCGCAGGTCAGCGCCCCAACGGGAGGAGCCCTAGGGAGGGGGAGGGGCGATGGGGAGAAGGAGGATGGACCGCAGGGATCCCCACCCCCACCCCCCTTTCCTGTCACGGCCTCCTTGACAGGCCTTGAATTATAAGAGGCAGCACCTAATGTATTAATATATTATGTTATACTCATAACATCACATAATGTGATATATGTAACATGACCTGTCATCTTGTCATGTGATCTATCATATACATGTCATTTATCTTATTTCATATAACATCTTATAATATGTATATTATGTTATATCTTAAAGTCTGTCTTGGGGGTAGTAGATAAGAGTGCTGGACTTGTATTTCAAATCCAGCCTCAAGCATTTACTAGCTGGGTGATCTGGGCAAATCTCTTAACCCTTATCTGCTTCATTTTCTTCATCTCTTGAAAGAAGGAAAGAGAAATGATAATAGCACCTGCCTCTCAGAATTATTGTGGGGATTCAGGGAAATAAAATATGTCCAGTGCCTTATATGTGTGCATTTCATTGGTGAGGAAATTGAGTCAGGCAGAAGTGAAGAGATTTGCCAGAGATTACCCAGCCAGAAGATGTCTTGAGCTCTGAATTTCCTCCCTCCCCTTGGCCACCTCTCAGCTACCCTATTTATTCTCAGTGCTATGGATAGAGAGCTGGCCTTGAGTCAGGTCTGGCCTACATGGACCATGTGTGGCTTTGAGCAAGTTAGCTAGCCTTGGTGCCTCCTGGGGAAAAGCTAAGACAACAAACTGCAGAGGTGTTAGTCTGCATTGGCAGTGTTGCCCACTTCCAAGAAATCACTATAAAAACAAACAGTACATTATTAGAAGTGCTTTAAATAAGTATAATAAACCAAATACTTTTATGAGCTCGGTGTGGAAAACTCATTCTTGACTGGGGAGGATCCCCAGAAAGCTTCATTGAGAAACTTGAAGATCGGGTTGGATTTGGAAGGGAGGGAACATTCCAAGCAGGGTTAGCCTGCCTGAGAAAAAGTATGAAGAGGAGAATCAATCATAAAGCATTTATTAAGGGTCTAACACATGTCGGGAATTGTGCTGAGAATACAGAAGCAAAAATTAAACAGTTCCTACCTAGTAGTTTGACTGTGAAAGGGGCAAGAGACTGAAGATGGGTGGAGCCTGACAATGTAGGGATCTGGGAATGATCCAAGAGAAAGAGATTGAAAAGTAGAGGGGGAAGAAGAAGAAAACGATTTTCTGCTAACTGTGGAGAAGGGTTAGCCTTGATGAAAGAAGAGCAGATATAGTTTGGAGGCTAGAGTAATCTTTTTGGCAGGAATGGAAGATATATGAAACAGTGATTCTGGCTGTATTACTATTTGTGTGACTTTTGAGTGAGTCACTTCAACTAGATGATCTCTTCCAGCTTTAATGATCATGAGTGTGACTAATTCTGTGAGGGTAAGAAAGGTTGGTAAAGGCCATGCTGTAGAGGTCTTTAAATCAAAGACTTTTGAATGGCACTGTATGGGAGTGTCTGTGTATTTTGTTTCAGCTTTGGGTCTACCTGTTTGTCTCTATGTGAGAGCTGGTGCTTCCTCAATCAAAACAAATACCCACAGAAATTGGAGCCCTTCATTTAGTTCATCAAGTGTATTTCCATTTCTGGGATAGATCTCTTTATAGTATAGGCCTTTAGTTTGAGCTGGGATTTTCCTGGGTGGGGGTGGGTAAACTCTTTTCCCCTTAACTATAGTCTTCAAAACACCAACTTCAGAATGCAGGCTTTAAAACAGACTCAACTGAGTTCTGGGCATACTGTTATTGCTCTTCTGTATTTCTCCAACTGAAGCAATCTCCATAACTATTTGGGTTTGGTTTTCTAGTTTGCTACTAATACTGTTTTGTGCATAACTCTTCCTGAGCTTTCTGGCTTTAATTAGAATTATGGTTTCACATTATTAGAACTGCTTTTCATGGAATTGTCATAGGACAGTTGTCCCCTTCCCTTGTAAAAGACTGCATCCCAAAAACTAAGGTCCTAGACAAAGCAGATTTGTTTCTGAGTGTTTTATTCCAGTGTGCTAATCAAGTCTGTACACATGAAAGTGAGGAATATTCCAGGGCCTTCTGTGAATGTTTTCTTTATGCAGATTTTCAATTATCCCTTTGAAAATAGGGGCACATTTCCAGAACTGAGCCTCCCTCAAGAGATTCTAGATTCTGTGGAATTTCCAAGGGTTTGATAGGGTTCTGGATTTTAGGCTTTTTAGCTGAGGCCAATCTTGTCGACTGACTGGGGGAGGGGGGTTTCTCTTATTCATTGTTTACCGAATCTAAGACTATCTCATCTAATTTAGGAATTTTTTCTGCATCATCTGCAACAAGTTGTCCTACAACTCTCTTCTCTAAATTTCTTCCTCAGTCTTCTTCAGGCTCAGCTTTTCACAGAATTAAATAGCTGGAAAGAATCTTTGAGTTCACCCAGTCCAGAAATCCCTTCTGCTTATTCTTAGTACTTATCCTGCCATACTGGAAGACCTATTGTGAGGGTAGCCTTTTTTCTTCTGAAGTTTTTCTTTCTAAATTGGATGATCTCTTTGATGCTTTCATGTTTACTATTTGCATATTTTGCACATCCTCATCTTAAAGCACATCATGTATACACCTTAAAAATCTGTTATGAATTTTACCTGATAGTAGTACTTTAGTACTTCAGGACCTATGATCTGTAAACTTAAACAAGAAGAAATTGAATTCCTTAGGGAAAAACAAGTCCACAAAACAATGCAGTTATCTTTAAGGAACTTGAGATATGGAACAACTTTTGCCTTTGGAAATATCTTATTCATACTTTGGGGATAGTTACTTGACAACAGAGAAGACATTAGAAATTTTTGACACTGCCATCAGTGTCAGGAGCAGAGGATTTAAGAAGTTTTGTCTAGATTCTTTGAACTGAGTATGTTTGCTGCTGAAATAGAAATAGATACTACCAACTATTTGGAAGGGACCATCCCTTCCAAGTGAACCAAGAGCAATCCATCCAGACCTTATACTGGAAAAATATTAGCAATAATTCTTGAGACAATGCAGTTCAGAACTTTTTGAAAGAAAATTCAGTTTTTGACCTATTTCTTTTTAATTGCTGTAAATAATTATATGGTTTAGTTAGATGCTTTATACTTTTCCAATATCTTACCGTAAGGATTGATACTGTTATACAGATATACAAGCAGGTATTTGAAAATTTTAAAGGGTCCATTCACCCCTATTCTCACCAGTGAAAATAGTAAAGTCTAAAATTTGACTGCTACTTTTAAAGCTGTTATACTTATTCACACAAATCTTTTGGTACTTGAGTATGTCAAAGTTAGTGTTTTCCCTTTGAATCCTCTGCTAGAGTTTTTAAAATTGTTTGGCAGTCATCTATACACAAATTTCAAACAAGGACCATAATATCAGCAAGACAAGAAGACTTTTTTAATGTTATCACAAAGTCTGTCAAATACAGAGCTTTCTGTAATTGCCAGGTCTGGAATCAAGAAAATTATTCTGAGTTCAAATCTGGCCTCAGATACTTACTTACTGGGTGATCCTGGGCAAGTCATTCAATCCTGTTTGCTTTAGTTTTCCCATCTATAAAATGAACTAGAGAAGGAAATGGCAAACTATTATAGTATCTGTGCCAAGAAAACCTTAGATGTCATCACAAGGAGTCAGATGTGACTAAATAACAATAACAAAGAAGTAAAGGGTTAATTTTCTAAAACTGAAGTTTAACAGCCCTTTGTTAGCTTTGGAACTCATAGGTTGGGATACCTGTGTTCACTTTTATTTTTATTTTTAATTTTCAAGAGTATAGTCCTATATAAAATATTTTACACTTCCAGATGTCTCTCATTGCATATGTTTAAATGTGTTATTTAAAAAGCATTATTTTATAAATTGTATGTGTGGCAATACAAGTGTACTTTACAGAGAAGCAAACAGTAATGCTGGGAGACTATTAAATAAGTGCTTTTTTGTTGGATCCCTTTGCTCAATATAGTTAGTTCTACAGTCCAGGAAGGTGTTACTTTGCTCAATGTCAACTTATTAAAACTGAGTCTTTAGTTCACTTTCTTAGAGATCAGGAGCCAAGTAGTCTCGTTTTAGCTGTCACTCATACCTGGAAGGCACACCTTCCTTACTTTCATTTCTCAAAATCCTTCTCAAAATAATTTCTTTTAGAACTCAGCTCAGATACCATTTCCTACATGAAGTCTTTCCTTCTCTTTATCCCATCCTCATCACCTTGTAAATATTTTGTCTGTATCTGGCTAATCCTCGAGAGCAGGTATTTTTCACTCTTGTCTTTGTGTTTCTACTGCCCAGCATAGTGCCTGGCACATATTATGAGTCCAAAAAATACTGTAAATTGTTTGACTGTCTAGTATCCTCAGGTTAAGTAAAGCTACCAACACAAACTACAGCTCTTCTATAGTAGTAGAGAGAGCAATGTAGAATTGTTCCCTCTTGTCTTTCTCAGTGAGTGTGTAAAATCTGTAAGGACAGAGACTATCTTCAGTGTCCTCTGGCACCTTGTGCAGGGTTGAACACTTAGGGAGTGTTTAGGAA
Organism: Myrmecobius fasciatus; assembly: GCA_023553655.1. Taxonomy (NCBI): domain Eukaryota; kingdom Metazoa; phylum Chordata; class Mammalia; order Dasyuromorphia; family Myrmecobiidae; genus Myrmecobius; species Myrmecobius fasciatus. The sequence continues at coordinate 40,529 of JAJPUD010005437.1, forward strand.
AAACAGAACTAGAGAATGTCTGATCATTAAATCTATAGGGATCTTAAAGAATATCTAGTTCAGCTTCTTCCTTTTACAGATGGGGAAACTGAGATCTAAGAGGGGAAGAAACTTGTTCAAGGTATTTCCCTTAAGTCCATTGTTTATATTTGCTTGGTGCAGAGCACCTCTCTAGATTCTGGAGGCAGAAAAGGTGGGATACAAAGTTTAAATAAGCTCTTAGTCTAGTAGAGATGATAAACACAAATAACTCTAATACACAAAAATTCATGATGAATCTTAGCATTTTCAAGCATAGTGTGAAGTCATGGCATGGCTGTTACTGATGGATCAAAAAAAATCTCTATGAAAGAGTGGCATTTCAGTTAAGTTTTAAAGACTCAAAGATTTTGAGCTGGAAGGATCCTCCTACGTCGTGATTTACTGGCAAGCAAACAAGCCTAGAGGGGTCAAATAGATTGCCCCATGCTGTAGAGCCAAAATTCTCAGCCAGCAAGGGGCTGAATCCACATTGTTAGACTCCAAATCCAGCATTTTCCACTGTACTTTTGGTATGTACTTCAGGAAGGTAAGGGAAATGAGGAAATAGGAAGGAAGATTTTTTTAAAGTGCAAAGAACGGGGAGAAAAAGGCTCAGGAAAAGAGAACACAAAATGTTAGTGGAGCAGGATACAAAATATTCCCATTCAGAGATTTGTCCTGGCTCAGAATGGAGCCAGAAATGGCAGACTCCCTAAAACTCTCTCTTGCCACTACATTATACATTTTCTACCTTTTGCTTTAGAAAGAAAATTGGATTTCAATAAAAAGACTGAATTTGAATCCTGGCTATGCCATCTGCTTATTCTGTGACCTTAAGCAAATTGGATTTTCTTTCTTTTCTGTTCTACTTCCTCATAAAATGAAGAGGTCAAAGAAAATTATCTGCAGTCCCTTACGACTCTTGAGATTTCATGACTGATTGTTGATGTTTAGGATATTTTTTCCCAACAAATCAGAAGTTGGCCTGTCATACAAGTTTAGAGACCCCTTGCTTTGAGAAATGATAAAAGGGTTGGGACAAATTCCTATAAGGCAGCTCGAATGGATCTACTTGCCTGTATGATATGACAGATGCAGTATGGCCAAGTTTAAGAACCATCTCTAGTAACAGGAGCTTTTTTAAAGCAGGAATTGTACAAGGGAGGGAGTGGGTTTGAATTAAAGCTAGGCAGATTACATTTGAATATAGTTTTTCTCAAAATGTGGGTAAGGTAAATTGCAAGTAGAAAATTTCATTTATGTTGGTGCTATAGTTCTTCACCTAAATCTCCTGTGGCTGGAACACTTCTTATTTGTCTCTTTGGAATATAGTGAATCTATTGTACCATTTCCATGGGGGAGTAGGTTAGAGCAGTGGGCTTAAAGTTAGGAAGAGCTGAATTCAAAGCATGCCTCAGACACTCTCTGGGTAGGTCATTTAATCTGGGCCTCAATTTCCTTGTCTATATAATCAGAGAATTAGATTCACCATCTAGGATTTCTTCTAATTCTGAATCCATGATCCATACCTATATCATGCACCTTATCTGCTATAGCATCCAGGGTTTCTCTCAAATGCTTTCCATTGTTTGTAGTCCTATATACTTGAGTGATATTTATCTTCATAAGTCCTGCTGGACTTTCCTAGGTGCCTCCATGCTTTACTAGTATTTGTTGTCTTTGCTATTCTCCTGTCTTTTCCCCTGGAAGATCTAGATACAAGAGCTGTAGATGTACTTTTTGCCCCAGGTTCCCAGGAAAATGCAAAGTTCCCTAGAACCCAGGGGATAATTCCTGTCACTAAACTAAGAGTAGACTTTCCCTTTCCTCACAGCCGTGTTCTCACCTGCCATGTTCCTAATGGTCCCCTAGGTACCAGGCTTTGCCCAGCAACCAGAAGTGCTGTCAGAAGAGAAAGGAACAGAGATGGCAATCCTGGGAGCAGTGCCAGAGTCATCGACTTTGCCTCCAATCAATGACTCTTCAAGAACAAAGTCTGAATTTCTTCACCATGGAACCCTGGTCTCCCTCCAGGATCCCCAACAAGGTATTCTGTCTTTCCCATTAGAGGGGCTTAATGACTTCAAAAATCTATGATCATTGGTGCAAGCATTCTATCCACTGAACACAGATCACAGCCTCTCTTTGCTTCATCAGTTGCTGTAGACAAATAATCATTTTTCATCTTACCCAGTAATAAGTTTGGTTCAGTTTGGCTATGGAAGTCCTCTAACAAAAGAGACATTCCATCACTGGTCCCATCTATGAAACTTTCCTATCTTGGTAAAACTGCTAGTATTATACTGCCATAGACTTTGAAAATCTATCATTAATATGCCAAAATGACAGTAGAACTCTGATGAAGGTTAGATACAGCATGTCACAGTGATATTTATAAAGCTCTTCATTTCCAAAGATCTTTCATAGACATAACTTAGCCTGAGTCACAACAACCCTGTGAGACAATCAATTTAATAGAGAATAAAAGTAAGATGTAGAGATATAAAATGACCAGCTCAAGGTTTCATCAAACGTGAGTCTTTTTCTCTTGATCCATTCCATCTAAGAGGCAGTGCCAAGATATATAGTATAAATTATAAGTAAGTTACAAAAGAAATAGAACAACCATTACCCTTCCTCATAGGTACAGCCTCTGAATTCTTCCCCATCTCTTCATCTATCTTCATTCCCCAGCTCATCTTCCTCTTTTTTGACAAACCTTACCAGGTTCTGGGAATGAGAAGGATAGATAAGGCACAAATCTTATTGACAAGCATCCTACATAGAAATATGAAGTAACTGAGATACAAAGAAAAAGAGGTAAGTGGTACAAAATTGTTAAGAAAATAAAAGGAAAGAAATCACTTTCATCTGTCATGGGGGAAAGAGAAAGAAATGCAGTCGCAGAAGACTTCATGCAGTACATGACTTCTGAATTAGGCTTTGTAGAAATAGAATAACTTCAACAAATGAGAGTTAGAGAATATCTTTTCCAAGGTGGGATATCAGTGTGAGCAAAGTCAAGGAGATAAAAGAGAGGGAAAGCTCTGGACTAGTCTGAGATTACCCCAGTTTATCTGGAATGTAAAAAAATTAGTGAAAGATAAGATTGGGCTGGTTGATTGGCTAAGGACTAAGTTGTGAAGAAACAGACCCACAAAATTTGGTAGTAGTGATGTAAAGGTGAGGATAATAATTTGAAAGTTGGTATGATCAAGGGAAAGTTTTTATAGGATAGGGTAAAACAAAATATATTATAAATTGAAGGCTAAGAAACAGTAGAGAGATTGAAAAGATCTATTGGATGAAATGCAAAGTCTTTAGTGAATAGAATCTGAGATCCTTCCTAAGATCTAGCCTTAGTAAAATTGTTATATGCCAGGCATGGGGCTAAGCACTGGAAACACAAAAATAGGCAAAAGACAGTCCCTGCCCTCGAGGAACTACAATTTAATAAGGGAAATCACATGCAAACAAATATATACAAAACAAGCCATATACAAGATAAATAGGAAATAATAGAAGGAAGGCATTGGAATTAAGATTAAATTAGAAAAGGCTTCATGTAGAAAGTGAGGTTTTAGTTGAGACTTAAAAGGTCAGTAGTGAAGGAGAGACAATGTTCCAAACATGGGGGATAACAAATAGAATGCTGCAAGTCAAGACATGAAGTATCTTGTTCATGGAGGAAATTAAAAGGTCAATATCACCAGCTTGAAGTATACATTTTGAAGAGTAAAGTGTAAGAAGATTGTAAAGATAGAAGGACACCAGATTATAAAGGGTTTTTAATGCCAAATAGAGTATTTTGTATTTGCTGCAGGAGATAATCAGAAACCACAGTTGGAGGGGGGAGGGCAGGTAGGGAGAGTGACAGTTGAGCCTGTGATTCTGGAAAATCACTTTAGTGGCTGAATGGAGGAAGAATTGGAGTGGAGAGACTCTTAAGACAGGTGTACCTGATGATGAGGGCCTGCACCAGAGTGGTATCACTGTCAGAGGAGAGAAGGGTTTCTGTTCGAGAGATATTACAAAGGTGAAATTGGAGGTGGGGGGTGGGAAGGAAGAGGTGCTCTTTATTCTGATGCAACTAGTGTTTAATCTCCAGCTGTATATCAGGAAAGTTTGGCTTCCATCTGTGCAGTGCACTCTTTTCTTGAACTGAGGCTGAACTCAATTGCCACTTTATCTGTGAAGCTTTTTCCCAATTCCTACAATGAAATGTGTTCTCTGTTTTCTTATATTTTCTTTGACCATCTTGTTGGGCTCTCTTTTGCTCCCTTCAAACTCTACCTTGTAATCCTACATCACAGTAGAAACTCTAAGTTCCTTGAGGTTAACAACTCTGGCCTCAGAGTTACCTTTTGTACTTTTCCCCTCATTACCTTACACTTAGTATATGCTTAATACATTTTTATTGAAACATTTGTTAATTAAATTAATTAATGATGAAAATTCATTTGTTGAAATCTAATAGGATTCAGGATTCAGGGGAATGGGTTATCTTTATCAAAGAGGAAGACTGGAAGGAAGAAGGAAAGAGTATTTTAAGAAGAAGAGAAGAGTAGAAGCTATGGGAGCTCCTCTCAAAATGGCCTTAGTCTATTCAAGACAATAAAGGCCATAAATTGAGTGTGAAAAAGGAGGAAGATGTTTCAGGAGAAAGGTTGAGGAATATGAAAGAATGAGTACCTACCCATCCCTGATATTCCTATTGAGCTTTTATCTTCTTGCTTTCCCCCTTCTAGTCTTATTTTTTCCATTCATCTCTCATCATTTTGGTCTGCTGTGTTTTTTCATCCTTCTCTTTCTCATTGTTTTTCCATAATGAGATCACTATTAAGAGAGGTCATCATCCTTTTCTTTAGACTGTAATTGCCCATAGGGATGGGGGGAATTTGGAGAAAGGATAAACTAAAATCAAAGGGGGGATAAAATCCTGTTTCATACCTTAGTGGTGTCCTTTGTCTCAAGTTAACTATAGAATGACATTTGGGTTTTCTTTATTTTAGATCATGAAACCAGGACTGTTTCTGACGAGTTAATTCTAAAGCAGGAAATTTCTGAAGAAGTGGAATCCCAGTGGATGGTTTCAGAAAGATCCACAGAGGAAGTTCCCCAGGGAGCTGTGTTTGGAGAAGCCCTTGAACAGGAGGTCAGGTTAGAGAGGCAGCCAGGAAAACCTGGGGAGGAGAGCCTGAACAGATCCCTTTCTTTGGAAAGGAGTTTCAGACCAGTGACAGCAATTCACCAGACAGCTTCCATAGAGGAGCAAAACCAAGAATTTGATGAATTTGAGAGAAGCTTCAGTCTTAGTTCAAATCATGTTACAAATCAGAGATTCCCTATTGAAGAGGATGCTCATTGTGATACCTGTGGTGAAATCTTTCAAGAAATCTCAGAGCTCATTGAACATGAAAAAATTCACATTGGAGAGAAACCTTATAAATGCGATGATTGTGGAAAGGCCTTTGGTCGAAGCTCACACCTTATTCAGCACCAGAGAATTCACACTGGAGAGAAACCCTATGAATGTAATGAATGTGGGAAAGCCTTCAATCAGAGTTCACACCTTGTCAGACATCAGAAGATTCACACAGGCGAGAAACCCTATGTATGTACTGAGTGTTGGAAAGCTTTTAGTCGAAACTCAGTCCTTATCAGACATCAGAAAATTCACACTGGAGAGAAACCCTATGAATGTAATGAATGTGGGAAAAACTTCAGCCAGAGTTCTGGCCTTAGGAAACATGAGAGAATTCATACTGGGGAAAAACCCTATGAATGTAGTGAATGTGGGAAAGGTTTCAGGATGATCTCGACCCTCATTCAACATCAGAGAATTCACACTGGAGAGAAGCCCTTTGAATGTGAAGAATGTGGGAAAGCCTTTCTTCGAAGCTCAGGGCTTGTTGAACACCAGAGGAGTCATTCTAGGCAGTGAGCATCCACCCAGCATAGTACCCCCTTTATGAAGAAGGCAGGCAGCATTGTATCAAACAGATTTTTCATCTTGGATAACTCCAAAACTTAAAATTAATTTCAGTTGCGTCTTTTTTTGCTCAACAAAGACTTATGTTAGTCCCTCTGAATATGAGTGTCTTACCTTACAAGATCTAATGCAAAAAAGAAGCTGGGGATTAAGGGTATTCTGAAAGGATACTTCCTTACTGAAAGGAAAGGGGTTGCAAAAGCACTGTCTTGAATACAAGAAGGAAAGTGGGCTCAGGTGTGGCTCTTGAAACAAAAGATACCATGGTAATTGAGTCAAGAGAGCTGAGAGATGAAATTCTTAGGACATTCCAGTGAACACCAGAGAAAATTTGTTTAGTGATGCTTGTAACTTTCCCCTCATTTGTTCTTTTCATTGACCCTCTCCACCTCCCAAGCACCCAATCCATCTTTCTGTATAGTTAGAGCAGCAAAAACCTTAAAAAAACCCGGTATCTATATATTCCTGTCTCAGGCACAGGGGGTGCAAAGATAACTGGGAAACTGGGTTCTTTGTTTTTGAAGGAACTGTGTATAGTAGTGGCACTTAGGAAAGAAGAAAGGGATTATCAGGAAGCTAATCTAAAACCAACAAGTGCCTCTAAGGTTTATCCTAGCAGGAGGCCCCAAATCCTGCTGGGAGGGGTGCCTGAAAAAAGCACATCTCACTCCAGTCCTGGGCTGTCTCTGCCACCTGAATGCCTCTTCAAGATTTAGGTGGCCCAGGTGTGGCCTAGGCTTTCTCATAAATCTGATCTCATATCTGTGGAAAGTGGTAGGGCCTCTTCATCTCTGTCCCCCACTTTGAGGGGACAAATATAGAAATAGGAAGCTCACTGATTTAGTCCTTTCCAATTATAACCCTTGATCCTATTATCTTCTGCCCACCAGGCTAGCTCTTATTTTTTCAGCTTCTAGAATGCAGTTTATGGGGATACATAGTAGACAGAGTGGTGATTTCATGTAAGACAGTGTCTATATGCAATACCAAGAACACTGGATTTGGAGTCAGAAAATCTGGATTAAAATCCTAGCTGACTTGCCCACTATCTGTAGCTCTGGGCAGTTCTCACAACTTCTGTGGGCCCCAGTTAACTCATCTGTAAAACAAAGAGATTGGAAACAGAGACAGAGGGATAAAGAGAGACAAAGTGTGTGTGTCATGTCCTGAACATTTTTCCAAGCTGGTGGAAGATAGGCAAAGGACTTATTTTACCAAACTTCAGAGGAAGTGGGAGAAGGGGCCGGCATGCCCTGGTCAGAATTGGCCTGCTCCCAAAGGAGCTAAGGGAGATCCCTATGTGACACATTGACAGAAAATGAATGTATAGGTCAAGTGCATGCAGGAGGCATGAAAAGAGCAGCCACATGCATCAATCTTTTCACTGTCACTCCTTGATTCCCTGCAAATGTGACTGCCTCTCTCACTAGGAAATTCAGAAAGCTTTCTAAAGTTAGAATAATTTCTTTAATTGTTAGATATGACATCTTTTTCTCATTCTTCATGGGCTTTCCCTTTTTGCAGTATTAGACACTGTTAACCATCCTCTCTTTCTGACTCCACTCTTGGCTCAGTTTGTTGTTCTCTCAACATTCTCTCTAGTTTCTTAGTCTCCTTTGCTGAATCATCATCCATCTCTTGCTCCAAGTATGGATGTCCCTTAAATTTTGTCTTAGTACTTGGGTCTACAAGCATATATTAAGGACCTACTATGTGCCAAGTACTCTGTTAATTGTTAGGGAATCAGAGATAAAAGTAAAACACTTCTTGGCCTTGAGAAGTTTCCAGTCTAGCTGGGCTAGACTTCAAGCATATATAGATATTCTTAAAATATATATGTTATTTGGGGGAATGTAATAATAGCTGGGGAGGAACAGAAAGGCTTCAACTTGAAGGTGGTGTTTGAGATAAGCCTTGAAAGAAACTAGTGATTCTAAAAGGCAAAGATGAACAGAACTATATTTCTCGTTTGGACAATAGCCAGAACAAAAACAATGCAACAAGGCTATAAGGAAAAGCAACAAGGTCACTCTGGCTCACATGTTTCTCCTGTCTTTGGGACCACATGTAAAGTTTAAGTATCATTGGCTCCCAAGTTTATATATTCCATCTTGAGATCTCCTGAACTCCTGTCCTGCATTCAGTCCAATTCAGCAAGCATTTGTTGAGGGCTTAGTCTGTGCCTGGCACTGATAGGTGCAGAAGATAAAAGAATAAACAAGATGGTCTCTGCTCTGAAGGAGCTTATATTCTACTTGGGAGAAATCAGAAAAGGCTTCCTTTAGGAGTTGGCCTTTGAGCTGAGTTTGCAAGGGGGATTTTTGAGGAAGAGGCAAAGGATAAGGGCTTCCAGGCAAGAAGGGACAGTCTCTGCAAAAAGATAGAGAAGAAATATGCTCAAATACTGAAATATGAGGAGGAATAGTGTGAGATTGTTTTATAAAGATAGGTTGGGCCTAAGTTGTAAAGGTCATTAATTGCCAAGCACAAGTATTATTTTATCTTAGAGGTAATGGGAGCCACTGAAACTCGCCACTGGATTTTTCTGGATTTTTCCACCTGGATGTCCAATAATCATCTAAAATTCAAATTGAAAACAGAATTCATATTTCCTCAAAGATCTATCCATCCTAATCATCCAAGTTTATCACCTTGACTCTTCCTTTTCTATACCTGCCAACCTCTGCCCCAGTTAATCAAATCTGTTTATTTCTTCTGGAGTGCCCTTCATATCAGTTCCCTTTATTTGATTCAAATTGCCACCACTCTAGTTCAGGACCTTATCACCTATAACATGGACTGTTCTTAGAACCCAATTTTCTGTTTCCAATTTATCTTATATACAGCAACCAAAACTTATTAAAATGGGTCTGATTTTTGTCTTTCTCTTATTTCAGGAGGGGGAAAAAAAGATTTCTCAGCTTGATCTTTAAAACCCTTCATAATTTCTACTGATAAATGGATTGATGGTTAATAAATAATAACTTGTTGATAGTTACTTTATATTACTCTCCTCACACACTAGTTTCAGCCAAACTTGCATATCAGCTCTATGTCCTAAATATGACACGCTATCTCCTGTTTCTGTGCATTCATATAGATTCTAGACCCTGCCAAGCATTTCAAGGTTCAGCTCAGGTTTTAACCACAGGACACCTCTGATCCAATCAATAATTAGTGGTGTCTCCTCAAATTCCCTTATTTTGACTTATCTAAGTACTTAATGTTGAGAACAGGGTTCTCTATCCTCAGTGTACATACAACTGCTTTAAAAAATGTTTGTTCCACTGCCCACCAGATCTTACAACTGACAACAAACTTATCATAGAAACTTTTATTTAATCCTTTTGCAACCTAGTCAGATGGGCATGATACAACTTGAGCTCAGTTCAGTATGTGATAGGTATAGAGATAGACCATTAGAGAGAAGCAAGCTAATTTTTTTTTTTTTTTTTTTGGACTGCAAATAAAATCTGCATTCTAATCTGGTGTGTAATCCTGACTTGCGGTTAAGTCACATCTTTTCTGGGCTTCTCTCTTCCTCAATCTGGGCTTGTATCTTCTATTATATTCTTTATCTTCAATCTCTCCTGATTAACTTTCTCTTTGCCTGATAGCATGCCGGAATTTCCCCCATCCTTAAAAATTTTTCACTTGAATTGTAGCCATATTCAATTTAAGAGAACATATAGGCCAGATTTTGCCTGAAAACATTTGTCTAACATGGTTGCATTCAGCAGAGGGATGTTTGATTTCTGTAAGAAATCTTTTCTCCATTTTTCACCTAGACAGAAGCTTTCTGTGCACATGCCAATGCCTTAGGAGAATGTTAAATTGCAATGGGGGTTTTTGTTTTATTCTTTGATGAGGGTAATTTGCTATTACAATTAACCTGTATAGCTCTTTAGAGGCATTATTATTGATATAGGAGATGTGGGTACACGTCTTTATTGGATGAAATAACTTATTGTTAGAAACATAATTTTGCATTGAGTTTTCTGACTGGAAGGGGAAGTGATTTTTGTGGAGTGGGAAACTGATTTAAATGTTATCTCAGTAACTTTATTACATTAAAATAATGTTGACAAAAGAAAAAAAAAATCTTCACTTATCCCTACCATTCTCTCATATTCTTATCAGTACTTCCCTCTTTATAGCCAAATTCCTTTGAAGGTGTTATCTATACTCGCCTCCATTTTCTCACCTCCTATCCATGTGTCAACCTCTAACTAAAACCAAGGTTACTAAGAATTTTTCTCAGTCCTATGTGGCCCCTCAGCAACTTCTGACACTGGAAAACAGACTCTTGGACACCATCCTTCCTTGATTCTTATGATATTATTCTCTCTTTTGGTTCTTCTATCTGCCTAATCATTCTTTAGTCAGTTTGGGTCATCATCCTTTCAACCACTAAATGTGAGCAACTCTTAAAGCTTTGACTTGGGTGGGCCCTTGTCTGATTTTGTTATTGGTTTCCATGTACTTCAGCCATCAGCTCTATGCAAATGGCACTAAAATCTATTTAGCTTTAATCTGTTTTTAAATTATCTTCACTTACTGCATATCTTCTTCCAATGTCCTGTAGACATTTCAAACTCAGGTTCAAAACAGAATTCTTGTTTCTCCCCAAACCCTTCCTTCCAAATTTCATAACCACAGGTTCATCCATGTCTTCCCTCTCTCACCTTTCAGATTCAACCAGTTAAGACTTGTCAATTCTCATTTTCAACCTAATTGCTCTCAATTAGGCAGCTTCTATCCTATTTCAGGCCTCATTACTTCTCCACTAGACTATTAAAATAGCCTCCCAATTAGAATCTCCAATTTCTTCTTACTTTGTCCTCCCCACAGCTGTCCAGTTGATAATGCCAAGACACAAATCCAGCCATCACTTTCCTGCATAAATTCCAAGGGCCTCCCATTACTACCACAATAAGACATAAATTCGGAACCTGACATCTAGAATTGTCTTATGTTGTTCTTTTCCTAGGTTTTTTTTTTTTTTTTTTTTTTTTTTTTTTTTTATTCAGGGCAAGCTAACCTACTACCTATTCCCTGTAAACAACATTCTATCTCCCACCTCTGACCTTACATAGGTGTTTTCTATACAAGATGGCTGACATACATGTCCTTTGAATCACCCAACTATTTTAGAGCACAACTCGGTGCTATTTTTTGCATAAGACTTTTTATCCTGCCAATTTTTATTTCTTTCTGTTGAAATTATTTTTTTTGAAGCACATAGTGGTTGGTTAATGTTTATTAATAGAGGTGAATTTCCTAGGTGCTTTCCTGTTCTACCAGGCTTTTATACATAATGCCTCTCTGGTCAGATCTCACATAACCTTCATATTATGCTTTCATTCTGTACTTATACTGTACCAGTCAAGGAATTCATTCTTCCAAGCCATCTCTCCCTCATGCTAATTTAATTTCTCTCTTCATGTAGTATCACTCCTGAATCTTCTAGCTCTCTTAAATCTTCCAAGCACTTAATACCTTCTCTCATTAAACTTGTTCAGTAACATGCTAGTTCTCTGTCCAAACTTTCCTTTACTACATCCAAGCTAGTTTTTTTTAATAATAGTTTTTTTTTCAAAATACATGCAAAAATAATTTTCAACATTCATCCTTGCAAAACTTTTATGTTCTAAATTTTTCTCCTTCCCTTTCTCTCCCTTCCTCCCCTAGATAGCAAGTAATACAATTTCCACTGTTACCATGTTGCACAAGAAAAATCGGATCAAAAAGGAAAAAAATTGAGAAAGGAAAAAAAAAGCAAGCAAATAACAAAAAAAATGTGAAAAGACTATATTGTGATCCTCATTCAGTCTTTGTGGTTCTCTTTCTAGATGCAGATGGCTCTTTCTATCACAAGCTTGTTGGAATTGGTCAGGCTAGTTTTCTAACTCCAAGATGACCAACCACATCTTTGAGGTTCCTTCCTTGTCTCCTAAATAATCCTGCAGAAGTGGGGGCAGCTATGTTCCCCACAAGCTTAGAAACACAGCTCTTCCCTTTTTAGGTATTCCTCACAATTCTATCACCAGACTGTAATGTTGCATAGGGAAAAGTCTAGAAGTCCTGAAGTATTTACGGGTATAAAACTTTATTCAGCTTCTCCATTTTGTTTCTCATATTGATGGAAGTCTCTGGAGAGCAGGGAAAGGTTTTTTGTTTTGTTTTGTATTCCCCAGCCAATCAACTAGTATCTATTAATCACCTACTATGTGCCAGTAGCACATAGTATTTGTTGATTGATAATGTTCTTCTGAGGACTTAATCAGAAGTCAATCCTTTTTGCACTCTATAAGACTACACTTATTTGTAAAGTATTCTTCAAGATGATTTGGAGTCAAAAGACTTGTCCACAGTCCTTTAAGCGTGGATATAAAGCCTCTCTTCTCCCCCCTTACTCTTGAGAAAGGATGGTTTTGGTTTTTTTTTTTTTTTTTTTTTTTTTTTTTGTACTCTGTGCCTTATGTTGAGCACTGAAAGCTTCTCTCCACTGATAATGCTAGACTCAAGCTGCCAGCAAATTTTAGCCCCTGCATCCAGGTTGGTAGAGAGTACATCTCCCATCAAGGAAGACCTACTTGCACCAGAAATTTCCAGATGAAAAACATATGCTTAAGGTCAGGCCCAATATAGCACAGTCTATATTCTACTGATTCTGTATTCTACTATATTCTATAGTAGCACTTTCTACTGATTCATAGACAGTGATTACTGTCTACTACTGTCCTAGTAGTTACTTCTACTGTTGCATTTCACAAACTCTTCTTTCTATCCTGGACCTCCAAGATATATTGAAAGTACATATCATGACTTGCCCATACTACCAACGTTAAGATGCCAGTTTCAGGAGGCTTCTAGTTTTATGGGATAACTATTTATCTTGGTGGTACTTAGACTAGACCCATTAGTTCTTCTGAAGTCTTTTGGGTCATGTTCTTGCCTTCTGTGATGTTGCAAACTTGTCCAGCTGGATGAGCATATCCATTAGACTTGTTATTAGAAACAGAATGTCTTCCAAAGTGATTTTGGAGTATATCACTCAGTCCCTGCTTCCCAGTGTACACTAAGACACTCCCCCCCCCACCTCCTTACTGTTCTCATAAGCCTAAATTCATTCCAGAAATAGTTTCATCCTTGTCTGATGTTGGGCACTTAGATGATTAATGATACTGTCTCTGAAAGGACATGGTTTCCTACTTGCCCTGGAAAATATGTGGGGATGTGATCCCTGACTTCTGTACCATGTGTGCTAAAGCATTTTAATTATCTTTGTTGGTTCAAATTGCTCCAAGAATTTAGTGCTAAGTATTTGGCATTGCCCTATCCCTACTCCAGTGTTTTGTATCATCATTCCCACTTCTTTTAGAGTAATACACAGAGGGAGCTGTCTCCATTGAGATCTGGAAAATTTAGTCCCTCATGCTCTTGCCTGATAGTTTTAAGTTCCCTTGTGGGCCATGAAGTGATTTTGATAGGCAGTTATAAGACCAAATCTTATTATAAGCCTGTAATCATGCTCCTGCATTGGTGCCTTTAAGTCAACTCAGGAAATCAGGGGCAACTGTGTAGCCCTTGTAGCCATCTTTCCTCTGACTGAAAAAAAAAAAAAAAACCCACAAAGCCAGGGAAAGAGTGAGGAGAGGCAGTGGGAGTAACCAGAAACTTTTGTTGGACCTTTATTGGCTCCTGGGAAATAGGAGACAAGCTGCCTTAATCCACTTCCCACAATTTATCTGTTTTATCCAAACCAAAATCTGAATTCTGCTAATGCTCTTTTTCCCCCTTTGTTTCCTAAACAGTTTTATTTCCTGAAAATTATCCAAGGTTTGGGTGTTGCTTCATTACTACTATTACTCTAGCTATTTGCTAGAAGCACAGCTGTGTTCAGGATGGTCACATGACTGGAGTTGCAGTTTTCAGAACCAAGTTGACAAGCAGCTGTTGTCTACACCTGCTGTTAGGTCTCATTTTCAACATATAAGGGCGGAATAATTTTTAGAATCAAAATGTCATCAAGGTAAAATTACTATCTAATTTATTTTTTCTGAGTGCCAACTAGTTGTTAGAAGAATCATGATGAAAAAAAGTGTGACATATTACTGAAATTAAATAGAATCATGTACATTGCTAAAATAGGAACAAAATGAACAGAACTAGAGTTTGCCCTATAACCCCCTACCTACAGTGCTTTCTTTATCAGAGGGGCTCTCTACAACTTTGGGGTTTTGGGTTTTGTTTTGTTTTTTTTTTGTTTTGTTTGTTTTTTGGTAAATACCAGTCCTTATCTTAGGAAAACAAAACTCATTTGTCTCTATGTGATATTAAAAAAAGGGCATCATGGTGCAGTGGAAAGAGCACCTCATTAATAATTAGAGGATGGGTTCAAATCTCAGCTCTATTATTACTTTGGTTAACATTGAGCACACAATCTCTAATCTCTAAATTTCAGTGTCCTTTTCTGTTAAACCTCAAGTGAATGGATTCAGCAGTTTGAGAACTTTTTGACCCAAGCTCCCCTTTGCATTCAGTAATACTGAGGACTTCTCCCAAAACTCTTCTGTTTATGTAGCTTATATCTATCAATATTCATCATATTAGAAAGTAAAACAGTATTACTATGAAAGTAATTTTCATTCAGGCAATAAAGATTTATTGTCTGCTGTGTTTAGGCACTATGCTAAGCATTGGAGGTTCTTGAGGCCCTCTAGGCATCCTTGGGCCACATTTTGAAAGCTATTGATAAAATAATCCCCAAGATCTCTTTCAACTCTAAATCCTATGATAGATGACCTTGGAAAAAATGAGTAACACCAGACAATTTGTATTTGGTTAATGAAAAGGCGAAGGAGAAGATAATCCTCTTAGGAAAACAACTAAGTAGTGGTGTAGAAAATAGTGAAGGGCACAAATAAAAACCTGTAAGATAAAAAAAGGTTTCTTGTTCATTGGTACTTTCCAGATCTGTAATTTCATCAGTATGGGAACTCCAGTAATAGAGGTTATATCTATACCTCTTGCTGTAGTATGTACCTTTCCATAAATTTACTACCGTAAATACTCTACATTGTCCACTCAGTTTGCTCCCTCTAGCTTTCTTGACCTTATATAGGTGTCAATGAAACGTAGATATGGATAATCTTGTTACAGTCTCTGTTACAGTCTCTTTCTCTTAATATCAACAGCCCACCTCCTTTTTAATATTGCTTTTGTTTCCAGAACAATAATTTTGATTTAAATTCTACCCCCATTCATCTCCACAGTCCCATTAAATCCTTCCTGTAATTAAAAAAAAATTCAAGGAAAGTCAATTTACACAATAGCCACATATTGCATACTGTATCTATAACCCCTGCCAGTCTGTGAAAAGGAGGAAGGGTGTGTTTTCCTATTTCAGTTTTCCAGGACAATATTATTCTAACAATATCTTTTACACCAACAATGGCATTCATTTCTTAATTGGTAATGTTCTGCATACTAATTATGTTCATATCTTTCTTGCCTTTTGGGTGACTTGCAACTTTTAATTCTTTGGAGACCAATATTCCTGTTTCACAGCAATTTAGTATCACTGGAAGAATATTGGTGGGTTTTTTTTTTAAAGGGCATTTGTTTCAAGAAGTTTATGGTTGTTAAACACACTGCTCAATTTGCCAGATATAATCTTGCCTACTATCCCTCTTAAATTTTTGGTGCAGTTCATTGTCCATGCGCATTTTTTATCCAAGATTTTGTACTAATGGACCATCTTTATATATTAACTATCTAGCTACATAGCATTCTCTAAATTCTTCTCCCATTTTGTTTTTCTTGTGTGGATAGTTTAGTCAAACTCTTGAATTATGATCAAGACCTCATTTAGGAGGCTCTGCTGTATTCTAGTGTTTTAAATAATCCACATAATGTCATATGCAAAGAGGATGGATGATATAGAGAATATTATTACTTATTGATAAACCCTCTTCCAAGTCAAGTCAACAAGCATTTATTTTGTGCCAGGCACTCTGCTTAGTTCATGGAACACAAAGAAAGGTAGAAATAGTCCCTATTTATATTCTGATGGACACAACATGTAAACAATTATGTACATACAAGCTATTTACAGGGTAAACTTGAGGCAATCTCAAAGAAAACTAGTCCCAGAGGAAAACTGGGAAATCATGAAGTCTTGGGATTTAAGCTGAGTCTTGAAAGAAGTCAGAAGATAGAAATGAGGAGGGAGAATATTTCAGGCATAGGAGACAACCAGTTAAAAGGCACAAAGTTAGGAGATGAAGTGGCTTGTGTAAATAACAGGAAGGCCAGTGTTAACTGGATTTAAAGTCAGATTATAAAGAGCTTTAAAAGCCAAAACAGGATTTTATATTTGATCTGGAAGGTACTAGAGAGCAGATGGAGTTTATTTCATAGGGCAATAGCATGGTCAGACCTATTCTTTAGGACGATCACTTTGGTAGCTGAGTAGAAGATGAACTTGAGTGGAAAAAGCCTTGGGCCAGGAAGACCAGCCAGAAGGCTATTGCAATTGTCTAAAAGTGAGGTGATGAAAGCCTGTATTCGGGAAGCAGCTATGTCGGAGGAGAGAAAGGTACATATAATTATCTCTTTCACATCTCTAGGACTAGGAATGCACTGTCTCCACAATCTAAAAAATCCACATAAAATTTTTTTGCCCTCCCTTCATACCACAGAAGAAGTCTGAATATTTTCTTATTTTATGAGGAGTTTATAGTACATTATTGTAAAATTTGGGTTAGCTATTTGATCATAGCCTCTGTGTTATCTGCTGGCCTTGGCATATTGTCCATGGCTTCCACAAAATTTGCAAAATCTTCCCATTTAATTTCTTATACCAAAAGTGCAGTGGGAAAAGTCACAATGTGTAAGGGATAACTGTATATGAGAGATGTGAAAGTGGAAATGCCAATACTGGCAATAGATTGGAGATGCAGAATGTATAAAGAATTGAGGGTGACAGTGAGGTTGTGAGCTTGGGTGCCCTGGACAGTTATAGAGAAGTGACTTGATTTGTTGACATGCACAGGAGGCACCTTACTGAAGGGGTCTCTTTGAAATAGCATTTTGCCCTATGAAATAAAATAGTTATACAGTCAACACAACATAATGGTATTTTATATTCTCTATACTATATGGTTGTGTGACTACTGTAGAGAATCATTTTATAATTGCCTGTCTATTGCTTTCTTACTTTTCATCAAATATGCCTTTGATATGTCTGTAAATTATTTACAAAAATTTTAAGATGGGTAAAGAGGCACATAGTTTAGCAGTTATTGATATTTATTTGTCTTTTTTTGGTAGTAATATCCATGTTTATTATATGGTCAATTAAATTTTTTGTGATATTTGGTGCTTGCCAGGTCCAGCACCTCTTGGACACTATTGGAAAGTATTCATGAAACATAGATGTGAAGTTTCTATGTGCTCTATAAACCTCTTTCATTTCATAATTTTGAGCCACATTTTCTGATGTATTTTTGATGTTCTTCCATGTTTCTGCCTTTGTATTGAAGTCCTTATTAAAAGCATATTGATTTAATTTTAAGGATATTAATGAGTTCTTTCTTGCACATGATTATAGGTTACTCTGCCTTGAAAAGCCTTTTGTTTTTTTTAAATGTTTGATGTTTATTTTTTAATTTAAAATTTAGTTTTTAAAAATTTGGAGTTCCTATATCAGTTACAATATAATATGTTTATAATGCTTTTAGTTTCATGACTTTCAGCAGCATGTGAACAAGATTGAAGGTGAAGATGTAGGAGTAGTCTGATTGAAGCTTGGCAAGGCATGACTGATGATAGGATAGAGGCCAAAAAATTTGAGTATAGAGTTGAACTGATTCACTAAGACATCCTCAAGTCTTCCAGAATTTATTATCTTTCCTGACCCTGTTTCCTTCAGATACATGGACTCTGTCATCTGATTTGATGCTCTACCCTAATGATTTTTGAGCATTGCTACATACCTTTATTCTGTATCCTTAAGTATAGATGGCTTTTCCATTACGCAGAGGCAGAATTCCCCATTGCTGTTCCCCTTGGGTTGTCTTCCCCATTAAGGAGTATATGCTCTTTAGGAACAGAGACAGACCCATTTTTATTCTCCTACTTGTGTCTTGAGCCTCTCTCTCTCTCTCTCTCTCTCTCTCTCTCTCTCTCTCTCTCTCTCAGCATAATACTTAGCAGATAGTAAGAGCCTAATATCATTTTCAATCATTTATAAGTAAAAGGTAATTGGAGGTGGGAGAGAGTACTAATAATTGGGGGAGTAGGGAATATTTCACAGAAAAGGTAGAATCTGAGCTTAATACTGAAGGAAAATAAGAATTCCAAGAAACTAAGAATGCATCCCAGCCATGGAGAATGATCACTGGTATATGCTGTTCCTGGGATACCCTCCTCTGAAATGTGAAATAGCTGACATAGTTTCAAAATACTCTGTAGTTCTACACCCCATTTAAAATGAAGACACACTAGCTCTCACTGAAGCGTTCACTTTTTGCCTAGTTGGCTTGAAGATACAGTTATTTAAAAGCAAGGGAATCCGATGAAATAAAATAGTAAGATTTTCAATAGGACACTCCCCTCTTAAGTCTGCACAAGAGTGAACACATACAAAGGGCCCACACACAAAGAATCTATGTGGAAGGGCAACATCCGTTTAATGCTGCAATATCACTAATATCTTCTGGTGATGTCACTGTGTTGCTCTCACTAGGCCCTGTAACTGATGGTGTGGGTTTCTGATGGGTTCTCCTGGTCCTTGCTTATCTCATGGTATGTGACTAATGCTACCTTGCTGGTCTTGTACTATCTTGGGCACATTCCTCAATGGGTCCTGAGGGTCTCGGGTGAATATTACTCAAGTGGGTACTGAACATACAGTTTTGACACTGTAGCTCCCCAAGACTATTCTGATAACGATTATTCTGGCTTCTATTGCCTGACAGACAGCTCAGTTCATTGTGCCCATACTGTGGACTGTAAATGGACCTTTAGCTGTCAGAAAAAGCTGGAAAGAGAGAAAGACTATCCCAATTTGATAGCATTATAGAAGCCAGCAAAGAGGCTTCACACATACAGAGTTCAGAATGTCTTCTCTAAGAAGCAGATACTTGCAGATCTCCCTCATGAGTGTGTCCATCTTAGGTGATCTGGGCATGTTATCTATGCTATCATCTGGGCTTATCTCTTTAGGCCCATCCAAGCCATCATTGTCATAGTAGGGTATAGATTGAGCATAGTTCCTTTCTATCTTTGATAAAGATAGGCTAAATCTTAAGGGGCAGTGTTCTCAGGCTAATAGTAGGCTTTCCATTTTTGGCCCAAAGAATGGGGCAGAGAGGATAAGAGGAGGTAAGAAGAAGAGAAGAGATATCAAAGTCCTTAACAGATATTATCTAATGGTCAATTACTTCCAAGATCCTTTCAGATAACATGGAAATGAATTTGAGTAAAAACAGAAGGTTGTTTTTAAGGAGACAAGGTCAGTATTTGACATATCTAATGGTCAGTTATTTCCAAGATCTTTTCAGACAACAAGGAAGTGAATTTGAATAAAAACAATAGGTTGGCTAAGGAGACAAAGTCAGCATTTGATACCCACATAGTCCACATTCCAATCTGAGAACTGCAAAACCCTATTTGACTTATGTATTATTTAGCATATAAATATAAAAAGGAAGAAGATGGAGTGTTGATATGCAAAATAAAGTGATGGTAATAATCTTGGGGCAGCCACAAATTCATATGGTAGATCTTGAAGAAGAGGCCTTGGAATACCAAGCTCATGGTATTCCAAGAGTACATATCTAATAAAAAAAAAAATACCATAACTTATGAGCCTTTACCCATGTGTTAACTTTTACTAGTCAGTTAGATGACAATTCATTTAAACATGTAATAAAACAGCATAGAGGACTGCCAATAAAGCACTTCCCCTAAAAACTTGGGTTTCACATGTATACTTTTATATATAGATGTGGACCCACATCTAAAACTATACTATATAACATACAGTGTGTATATATATGTATGTATGTACACATACATGCATACATGCATGCAAACATGTATTCAGAAGCAGTTTACATTTTCACTTCGTGGAGGCCAATACTACTACGGTCTAGTTCCACAGACATGTGGGTATAACATATAATTTGTGACATATATATATATATAACATATAAAATGTGAGCTTGCTCCATGCTGTTCTAACATGGTTGTTGATCCTTGTTTCTCTGCTGGTCACTAACAGCTGTTATCTCCACTACTCAAAAAGCAGTAAACAACTTTGCTCTATTTCAATTTTCAGATGGACTTAATGGAAGTGCTATTTCTTGCTATAAAACGAAGAATGACTTTCCATTCTCAATTCGGGTTTAAAGTTCAGGGAATTTTTACTTTAACCTTCTTAGAAAGGCAGGGGACTTTACACTAGGAGAAAAATCCCTCCAAAATTGCCTCTTCCTCCCATAGTAAATATATCTCATTTCTTACAATGGCTCTTTCAAAAGGGTGCTCACTACAGGTAATTGATTCTTCCAGACTCAGAACAGACCCAGAATACTGATACATTAAAACTTTATGTTTTTGTTTTCTCATTTTAAATGTCAACTTCCTGATTGCTAAAGACAGAAGAGCCTTAATATGCTTTAGACTTAAAAATTAACAGTACCTCTAGGTGTGACTTTTGAAAGAAATGGAATCGTTTGGAAAAAGGGTGAGTTTAGAGAGAAAGATGAATTCCATTTTGGAAATGTCAAATTTGAGATGCTGATGGGACATCCAAAAAAATGGATGAAGTTAACTATGGTACGGTACTTAGGAGAATAGTGCTGCATGTATTAACTGAATAGTCATCTGCAGAGAGTTGGTAAATGAACTTAAAAGATCACCAGGAAGAAAAGATAGAGAAAAGGAGAGAGAGCCTATCATCATCATCACCTTAGAAAAACACCCACATTTAGTAAGCAGGGTGACAAATAACAGAGACTCCAAAAACGTAGTCAATTAGTAGGAGGAGAACTAGGATGGGGAGGAGTCAGTACAGCACAGTCTTGTGCAGGATTTGGAATTAGGAAAACCTGGTTGGGTTTAGGATTTATCTCAGACATTCTGAGTGTGGGACTTCCTTATCTATAGAATAAAAGTCTAACAGACCAGACCCTTTCCAGCTCTAAATCTTTAATTCCATGATTTAGCGTTGAAATGATCATTGATAGCTTTGGAGGGACCCGTTTAAGCCAGGATAATGAGGTGTGAAATAAGTTTGCAAGGTGATGAGAAGTCAGTGGCAGGTATGCCAGTAGATTCGGTGGACAAAGCTTTAAATAAGTTTGGTTATGAAAGGGGGCGGGGGTGGGGAGAGCAAATACCAGGAAAGGAACTAATGGAGAAGGAAAGGAGAAAGAGAGGCAGAGATGGATGGTGATAAAAAATCATTTGGGGGGAGGGGGAAGAGACACAAGCTCCTTGGAAGTAAACAGCAAAAAGAGAATCAGTTTTGATGAGCAAGAAGAGGGGGAGCCATTTAAAAAGAATCAACCAACCTTAATTTCTTAAACAGCCAAACTGAGAAGACGGAAACACTGGTACATACATAACGGGAAGATGAAAACAGAAAGCTTAGGAAAGCCTCACATTGGATATTGAAACTGTAGGTGGGGCAGAGGCCGGCCACTGAGATGTCGAATCCTCCCCGCCGCCTAGAGCGGCAGCGCGGGCCCTCCCGGCCTGGCTAAGGCACCGAGACCTTCGCTTCCGGTCAGAGGTTTCTGTCTCGCCGGGGGCGTCTCGGGCATCTCTGGAGTGGCGGGTGAGTCGGGGGTGGCCTAGGCCGGAGAAGGGATGTGCGGGTGAACGCCCCGGGGATCTCTCCACGTGCGCGCGCGCGTGCCTGGGATTCCTCCGCCCTGCCCCCCGAGAGGGAGGGGCGGGTCCATCCCTGGCGGCCAGACCTGGTTCGGCGTGCCGGCAGGGGGCGAGCTTCCAGATGGGTCTTTGGGCGTCTGGGGCAGCTCCCCCAGAGAGCGGTTCTAACTTCTGTCCAGCTGGTGTCTGGCTGGGCCTGGCGTGACCTCCGCTCTTCTAAGAGCGCGAACTCAGGGCTGTGCGCGTGCGCCCCGCCCAGTCCCTCTGGGTGACAGTCCCTTGGCTTGTGCCGCGGGCTGGAAGAGGATTCCCGCCAAGCACTCCTCCGGGCCCAATCCCTGCCGACTCTCCACGGAGCCTCCACCCCATGCAGAGCCCCAGCCAACAGTCCCCTTCCCTCTTCTTCCCTCCCCCACTCCCAGCTCTGCCGAATTCCCATTGGAGACCGGCAGGGGCTGCAGTTTCCCGACAAATATCCAACCTAGCAATACAGCAAGCTAGCGTTTACTAACAGCATACACATATGCATATATTTTATGTAAATATACATATCTATGCTTATAGACAGACAGCACCCACTGTGTGATAGACACTGTACCAAGAGCTGTTGTTTGTCCTTCATTCTCGAAAAGCACCTGACATCCGAGAGGGGAGGCCATGACAAGCAAGTGAATTGAATTTGAGGGAGGGAGGGCTGTGCAAAGTCACCAACCTTACTTTCCCCTCCAGAGCCATCTGGGTCCAATGGCGAGATACAGATAGGGTGATTGGAGATAGCTCTCTAAGCGCTAGGCATACAAAGAAAGTCGAAGGGCAATCATGAAACACAAGATCACTGTGTGTGGGAGGGGTGTCTCTAACCTCTGGGGGAGCCAAAAGAGACTTATGATGTCTGGAGCTGAGCTTTGAAAGCAGTTTGGGAGTTCCACGTTGGCAAAGGGAAGAGGGAATGCCAGCTGCAAAGGACAGCAGCAGTGTCAGAGGAGATGTAAAGCTTAGATCACACTTGTCAGGCTTTCATAGTAGGGGAATAAGAGATCATCACAAGTAATTGTAATACAAAGTTTTACATGGTAAATGACTTTAAAAGTGGATTGTAAATTACTAAACCCAAATTATAGAGAGAATATGACTCAATGCTGTAATCCCAGGCTGGAAGCACCCTCAACTCCTAAAGAGATCCCTTCAGACAAGGCTGTCATACCCAGTTTTGGGTTCTTTAGATTGGTATGGCTCAATAATTCCAACCTTTGAGTCCATACTGATGTGTTTATGTTTAGTAATCACCTTGAGGATATAGCATAAACAGAAGCAATTATTGAAATAGCATAGTCAGAAAAATTACAGATGAAACACTTCCCCCATAAACCTGAGGCAAATTCTTTCAAAATGCCCTTTCAGTGGGTTAACAAGTGGATATGGTGTATATGTGAAGGGGGCAGCACCTCTCATGCTAAGATTCTTGTAGGGTCTCCGGTGAGTTGTGTACTGACAAATCTATGTCTTTTCATTTCTATCTCCTCACTAGATGTCAGCCTATTTTGCTGGCTCTCTCTGCCTTGTCACATCCTTTCCCATGCACTTCCAAACTCAAACCTGTTTTTTACCCTTAAACTTGTTCTTACTTCATTATTTCTGTCTGCAATAGTACCATTTCTTTGCACAATCTCCTAGGTTCAAAACATCAAGGTTATCTTTGGTACTTCTCTTTCCCTCATATCCATTTAATTGTCAAATTCTGTTAACCATTTTCACAGGTATCCATTCCCTTTTCTATCTCCTGATGTAGGCCGTTAT
This sequence comes from Myrmecobius fasciatus, assembly GCA_023553655.1. Classification (NCBI taxonomy): domain Eukaryota; kingdom Metazoa; phylum Chordata; class Mammalia; order Dasyuromorphia; family Myrmecobiidae; genus Myrmecobius; species Myrmecobius fasciatus. Next base: position 64,248 of record JAJPUD010005437.1, read on the forward strand.
CACAATCATAAGCATTAAAGTACTATATATTGTGATAACAATAAATCGTATTATTATGGTAAATCATAATAGATTTACCATATAGGGAATTAGGCTTCTGCTTAATCACAGAGTAATGAAACAGAAACAATCAGTCTTGCAGAGAGGCAGATTTCAATTTAATAAGGAAGAACCTTCTAACAATTAGAACTCTTCCCAAATGGAAAAGGCTGTCCTCCAGAAAGTCGTTCTTATTAGTGGAGGTCATAGAATCACAGACCTTAAGTTAGAATCCCTCACTTTACAGATGAATAAGTTAAGACTAGGTGATTTGGAGTTCACACAGCAGTAAGATCGGTAGAGGCTGATGAACACTTGAAGATTATATATTTAGAGTTAGAAGGTATGTTAGAAGCCTTGGAGGTCAATCACAGATGAGGAAATTGAACCGGAGGAAGTTAGTGCTTTACTCAAGGTCACACAGGTATTGAGTAACAGAAGGGAGATTCAAACACAAACATTCTACCTCCACATCCTAGACTCTGACCTCCATCTCCATAGTGCTTCCTATATTATAGAGGAAGCTTTTATTCCAGTATGAGTTGAACTAGCTTCACCCTGCCAAGTTTTCTTATTTTGTGATTTTTGTGGTCATTCCTATACTAACCTCCCAATAATTATAAGCCTAGAGACTGTAGATAATTATTGAATATTAAAGCTACATGGGATTTTACAGATTATTTTGTTGATTATTGATTATTTGTTTACTTTATAGGTTGGAAACTGACATCCAGAAAGGGACAGAGCCTTTTTCTGTGGTTACACAGTGACTTAGTATTAGAGCTGGCACTAGAACCTAGATCTCCTCCCCCATAGTATATATTCCACAACACAATATGAGTCTGTCCTTGGAATCATGAACTCATAAGATTACTGAGGTGAGGTAGAATTTAGAGGCTTTGTAGTCCTTGTTTCCCAGCCTGTGATCCAGAGCAAATTGTTACTAGTTATACTCTTCTGGAGAAGGTCCTTTGCTGTTAACATTGATGATCTTCATCTAACTTCTGTAGTAAAAATTGTTTAGTCATGTTTGATTCTTCATGACCCTATTTATTGTTTTTTTTTTCGGGGTAAGGGAACAAAGATACTGGAGTTATTTGTAAAGTAATTTGCAAGAGAGAATATTATCAACTGGGGATCAGAATAAATTTCCTGTAAGACATAGCACTTAAGATAATTTTGAAAGATCCTATGAAATAGAGATGGGATCTCCCAACTGTTTACTATTCTCCTTTATATCTTAAGAACAGCCAACCTACTTAGGATTTTTGGCTTTCTTTGTGGGGCTGTGACTCTCAATAACATTTTTTGAGGCATTTGAAGATGTTCTGACTCACATATAGAAGCAGGAGGGTTGAAGAAAGCTTTCTGGAGGCAACAGGTGTTAAGAATTGTCTTAGAAGGAGTATAGACAGTGAGGATAGGACTTTTCCTTCTGAGGGATGATAGGGACGAGAAATTTGAGATTTGTCCTGGTCTTCACAAAGTTCTTCTCCCCCACTAAATCTTCTTAGATTCCTGCTTATTATACCACAGGAAGGCCAGGAAAACTGATGATGGAGGTTGAATGCTTGTCATCCAGGCCTCAGGTGAGTAATCTTTTACCTAATTATTCCAGACTCAAAGTGGCTTTAATTTCTTTCCTTGGCCAAGAATTCCTCTATCTGTTTCTTTCCCCTTTAGGGACTGGAGCCCAAATACCTTTTCCTTGGGGTCTATCCCAGGTTTGGGGATGACAAACACTGTGACCAGTATCCCAGATATCTAGGCTGTCCCCAATATATATGCATACACTTAATCTCTTTTACCCATACAGCTACAGAGTTTGAAGCCCAAGAGCCTTTTCAAAAAAAATTATTGGTAGGATGAATAATTTTGTTTCTTTTTGGATTTGGAAAGAATTTTTGAAAGTCTAGGCCCTTCACAAATTGTAACTGTCCTCACTTCTTCAGCCTCAGCCCACTGCTGAGAAAGGCATTTTACGTATTCTGTTCCTTTCAGCTCCACAAAACATGTATAAATTGGATATCATCCACCTTCTTAAATATAACTTGATGGGCTCCTACATGCAGTTTTCCCACCTTCCCTTCCCCTTACTTTTGATCTGAGAAGTGGGACTGTGTACAGTCTGCAACAGGAACATATTATTTCAGGCACCCATGATATTTGAGGATGTGGCTGTATACCTTACCCAAGGTGAGTGGGAGTGTCTGGACCCTGCTCAGAAGAGGCTCTACAGGGATGTGATGCTGGAGAATTATGAAAACATGCTGTCTTTGGGTAAGTTCTGTCCTCTAGCCCTCAGCTAGAGAGTCTTCACTTCCAGCTTGGTGAATAGCAATGGGTTCTGATGGGATATTTGTATTGTTTGAAAGGTTCAGCAATCAGAAATCACTAGTCTTGTTGAGACACAAATGTAGGATATTTGCATTTGTTTATTTGTTTGTTTTCCACAAGCCTGGTCTGCTGAGAACTGAAAATGAACAACTTTCTTAAGGATTCCTGGAATTATAATTTTCTCTGCTTCAAGTTCCCTGTAGGGAATCCAGTTTCTCTACCTTGGTTCCAGAATTCTTCTTGGTGTCCACTGGAAATATTGAAGGCACCACTTTCCATCCAGTTACTTAGGCTTACAGACTTGGAGTCATCCTGGACTCTTCCTCCTTTCTTATCCCTCATATCCAGTCAGTACCAAGTCTTGCTGCCCTGAGTCTCTCTGGGAGGCCCTTTTCCCAGGCCCATGTACTCTTCAGCCCTGTGACCTCTCTTCCTATTTCCTGCTCTGAAGGCTGCTAGCCCTTGCCTAGGCCTTTTGAGGTTCTGAAAGGCAGTGGGACATAGTGTAATTAGATGAGCTAGGTTCAAATCTTACCTCTCAATCTCAATAGCTGTGTGAGCATGATCAGATCACTTAACCCCTCTGAGCCTTGTTTTCATCATCTGTAAAATGGGATAAGGCCTGTAGTACTACCTTACAGAAAGATTGTGAGATAATATATGAATCATGTTTTATGGACTACAAAGTACAGTATCAGCTACTATTAATGGTCCTTTTCTTCCTTACCCTCTTCTCAAACTTTCTGGGGCCTACCTCTCTTAGATGCCATTGTGAGACACAAGGCACTGCTCTCATTTACTTTACCCCATATCTGTGTGAAGTCATTTGTCTAGAAACTACCAAGAATTCTGCCAGTACAATATAAACTTGAAGACAAAGACTTTTTGATTTTGTTTCTTGTCTCCTTAGACCTGGCACGGAACTTGGTACATAGTAGGTGATTAGTAAATGCTGATAGGTTTGATCTTCACTTGATTTTTTGTGATTTTTTTTCTCCTTTAACATCAAAGCCACTTAGTCTAGGTCTCAATCATCTGGCTTCCTAATTGGTCTCCCTCCTGCCTTTCTCTTCTGTCTTCCATCCTGCACACAGCTTCCAAATTGATCTTCCTAAAAGAGCTATGTAATTCTGTCATTTGTCTGTTTCATTGGCTCCGTGTTTCCTCCAGATAAAATGCCTCTTTTTGTCATCTGAAGCCTTTTACAGTCTGGCTTCAGCTTGGCCTTTCAGGTTTATTGCAGATTATTACTTGGCTTTCCAAGCAGAATGGTTTGTTAGTCATTTTCTTATACCTGACATTTCATTTCTGTGTCTTTGCATAGTCTACCCTCTTTGGCTAGAATTCATTCCTTCCTAGTCTCAATGTTATGAAATCCATCCCATGCTCTAGTTGCTAAGATCTCACCCTGACCATTCTCATAACTTTATCTATGCCTTGTATGTATGTTATGTTTCCCTCTGTATATACATGTTCCCTCCTCCCATAGATCATAAGGGCATTGGAGTCAGGGGCTTCTTGTTTTTGTTATCTTTATATCTTCAGCACTGAGCATAGTTCTTGACATGTAGTGGAACTTTAATAAATGTTTGTTGAATTGAGTGTATCTAGAGATGGGACTTTCTTGTCCTTTTTGTAAAAAGAAGACACATCAACTATTTTGTTTTCTGTGTCCTTACTTCCTTTCCCATCATTCCTTTGTTCCCCAAGGCTTCCCAGTCCTTAGAGGACATGCAGCATATTCCCCGAGCCTTAGGAGACTTTCCCTGAATTTGCTTTTCATAAGTTTCTCCCCTACTTGTTCTCTTAGAGATCCAAATCTTGGACTAAGCTGGGGGTATTTCTGTGTATTCAGCAAAAACTACCAGATACCATTTCCTTTCCTATGAGCAGGATTTCCAGTATCTAAACCTGATGTGATCTCCCATCTGGAGCGAGGGGAAGAGCCGTGGGTTGTGCACACACAGGAAAAAGTGACCTTGAAAGGAGATTATTCAGGTGAGTGTGTGAGAACCTTTTCTTCATTCAGATATTGAACAGGGTTTTCTTTACTTAGTATCTCTTAAGTGTTTAGTAGGACATTAGACATAATTTTTGAGTCAGGTTTAGTGTAATTAGAAGAGGTGGTTTCTACCTCAAAGGAGGTTACTCTGTTTAAGGAAGTAGAACAGGAAAAATGAACTCCAGAGAACAAGTGAAGGCAGTGTATAGAACCTCACCAGCCCTTCCCTATATCCATAGGGGCTGATGAGGTGTAGCTTTAGAGCAAAGGAAAAGTATTCAGGGCAGGCTTCTTGGAGAATATGATGTTAATTCAAAGAGTCATAAGATTATGGACTTTAGAGTTGGGAATGACTTTAGAAGCCACCTTCAGTAATCCCTTCATTTTATAGGAATTGAAGTTAGGTGAGAGGTTCAGCAGCACTTGTGTACATGTTTTGTTCCCTGGGATAATATAAACTCATTAAGGCCAAAGACAACTTAATTTAAATTTTTAAAAAAATAAATTATTTATTTTTATTTACAGTGTCTGGCCTATAGAAATATGAATAGGAACTAGATCTGTGATTTCATTGATACAGAGAAACTCTGAATGAGCACTTGCCTCCACCAGTACAGATAAAACACCTTCTCTTTAACTTACAGTCTCACCTAATGTCTAAAAGGCAGGTGTTTAATAAATGTTGACTTAAATTATGTTATTTGTACCCTCCATGCCATACTCTGTGGGGTTCCCTACAGACACCTACCTCCTACCATGACTCTGTTTTAGTTCTGGCATGCATTGGTCTTAGAGGTACTGACCATTGTGTTTGACTCTGAGACTTGCCAGCTGTATGACCCTAAAGTAATTCTCTGATTCTTAGTTTCCCCCATAAGGCAAAATAGGAATAATAAATAATAATATAACCTATCTCATAGAGTTGTGGGAAAAGGACTATGTAAAAAAAAAATCTTAAAGCGCTCAACATGTATGAGTTTCTAGGATTACTTGACCTCTATAAGGTGGTGGTATCAGATCATATCCTGAGTCATGGTATCAGATCATATCCTGAGTCATGGGTGGCTTTTTTTTTTTTAAGCAATGATCTACCCAGATAACCAGCAGTACCCTCAGTCAACCCTAGTGATTCTTTGAGATCTTTTTCTGAGAAAACTGTCTGAAGACTTCTCTGTTGAGGTTTATTGAATTAAATTCTTAGTTTTCTAAAAATATCTACAGCAATGGTCTGTCTCAGCTATTTTTTTCTTACTTTGAATTCTTGTCACCACAAAAATACTACCTGTATGAGTTTCTAGAACCAGCAATTTAACTTCAATAGACCTCAGTTTCTGAATCTTTAAAATGAAAGGGATGGACTAGATATATCCTCAGATCCATTCCAGTTTTAGGGCATAAGATCCTCTCATTTCTTACCTTTGGCTTTTGACTTTGTGTTTCTCATTAAAGTTGAGCACAATAAAGTACACCATATTAATTTTACTCAATTTAAATTATACATACCTGTCAGAGAGAGAGAAAGAAATAATAGCACTAAATAATTCTATGCCCCAGAGTGAGAGTGAGATGTGAATTTGTTCCTCTGAAGGGCAAGGAAAGGGCCAGTACAAGAGGGGAAAATAAAGGGCATCTCATCCAGCCTTGGCTCATGCTCAGCTTACTTCTGCTCCACTTCTACCTCCCTGACTATAGAACCAATCTTTAAACTGAAGTATCATCCATATCTCCTACCCTTTATGAGCAATTGAAGGTCCTTAAGGTAGGCCACTTTTGATTGTATGTGATTTTTGCTTTAATCACTGATTTTAGGATTTTGACCTAAGTCAAAAATGACAGCCTTGTATAATAACTTTGTGATTACTATGACTTTATTTCCCTTAGGATGACCTAAAATCAGAGATTAAGCATAAGAAGAGATATTAGCAACTATCTAGTCCATCCTCTTCATTTTACTGATGAAGAAACTAACTCTCAGTTTCCTATTGGTACCTCCAAGGCCCATCCCTAGGCCTGGTACATGGCTACTTCATAAACCATTATTTGTCCATTCATTCATTCATTGTCTTGGTCAGTCACACAGGTATTGAGAGGCAGAGCAGGACTTAGGCCTTGGTCTTGCCTGGCTCAATTCTCATTCAGGTCTCTCTTTTCATTGCTGTCCACAAACTTTTGAAATTGTTGAACAAGTACTGGAGGCTGAATGTTTTCTGTAAATCTTGTCCTCCTAAAGGAGACCTGGGTTTGAATCTTGTCTGTATAACCATGGGCAAATTACTCTTGATCTGAAAAATGGATCTAACAATACTTGCACTGCCTACCTAAGGGAGGAAAATGCTTTGCAAACCTTAAAGTGCTAGAGAAGTATGAGTGAAATGTGGCATAATAGGTAGGTTGATAGACAGCCTTAAGAGTCAAGAAAATCTGGTTCAAGACCAGTCTCTGAGGTATCCTGGTTATGAGTAAGAGAAGGACACTTAAGACCTTACAGAAGAGTAACTTATTTGCATCTGTGAAAGGAGGTTCCACACCTTGGGGCTAGTTGTAATAGCTAATAAAGTTATGAGTCTGGGCAAAAAAGAATTGTTACATAACCTAGACCCTTGACCAGTTGTCTGATTTTGGCAGCTGATCAAGTCTTCCTTTACATGTTCATCTCATCCTTTTTGACTTAGTGAGACTGTGACAGAGAGCTCTGAGTCTAGTTTGCTGCTGGTTTTGTTTACATATAGAATTTCTACCTCTAGCAATTCCTGGAAAGTTCTTCTACCTAGTGATGTTTTTAGTCTGTTACTCTAGCCAACTGGTTCTTAAACTTTTTTGATCTCAGAATCCCTTTAGAAGCTTAAAAATTATTGCAGAGCTTACCTCCCCAAATTTTTGTTTATATGGTTACATTTCTATCTATATTTATTACATTAGAAATTAAAATGTCTTAATATAAGTATGAAAATGTTTTGACCTTGAAAACTCCTAAAAGGGTCTTGGGAACTCCTAAGAATCTGTAGACCAACCTCAAGAGCAATAATTCTATACATTCTGTCATATTAGAGAGCCCATCTCTGTACATTCTGTGAAGGGCTTTTTAGCTTGAGTTTTCTTCCTGCCCAGCATGGTGTACCCTCATCAGAGGAGGTATTGTGCTGTGCTGAGCAAAGCAGAATTGTGTAAACACAAGATGTGTAAAGTTAGAGAATCCATCCCAAATGCTCATATGGACTATTTGTGCCTGACCTGTGCCAGAGCCTCCCGAACTCATCTTGATCTGATCAGGCACAATCAAACACACTGTAACTTGACTCTAATGTAGTGATGCCATTTTGGTCCTCTTTGAGAATGACTAACAACAACCAACCAACTCTGAGAGACCACTATATATGATCTTTACTAACTTTCAAGATTCTATTTCACAATTTTATGTTTTGAAGTATATTCATATGAATTTGCTTCTGCTGCTTACTTTCCCAGTCAGTTGCCATTAGTTAACAAACTATATAGTTATCTTCAATTTTTTTTGATACTCTTTGTATATTGTGCTAATCTTAAGAAAATTTGCCTTCCCTATGTAGATCCGTCCCTATTGACCTCCCAACACTTTAGTTTAGTAGGTGTTTATCAAATAATAAAAAGAATAATCATAATTAAAAATAATAATAAGGCTTTAATCAGCAGAATACATAGAAAGCTAGTCTTGAGCTCATGAACAGAAATTTAAATCTTTCCTCTGACACATACTGGCCATTGTGTGTGACCCTACAAAAGTCATTTAATCTTTCATTGCTTCTAAACTTTCAGTTTCAGAGAAGCTATTGACTTTCATTGCCAAAAGGAGTTTTCTTATCTAGGAATTCCCTATATTTATGAAATAGTACCTCTACCTATGCTTGTCCTTCTCAAGAATACATAAACATAACACTATAGAGACAAAGTTTAAAGGAAGGCCATATGCAACACTTTTTTGTTTTATTGATTTATTGATGTCATTTGGGTTTTTTATCACCATAACTCCCCTCAACATTTCCATATAAAATATAGTTTCACATACGCACCCACATATACACTTATATAGTTATATATATATATATATATATATATATATATATATATATATATATATGTATGTATGTATGTGTATACACACATACACACACACATAAATATATATTTTTTGGACAAAAAAAGAAAAGAGCAAAAAATCTGTACGTGATCAATTTGTTGAAAAGGTTTGAAAATATGTTCATTGTGTAACATTTGTGCATCTTCTACCTCTGCAACAGGGAGGAATGGGGGTATCTTATATCTCCCATGAGCTATACAAACTCTTTATAATTTTACATTATTTGCTTTTAAAAAAAGTTTTAATTGATGATTTTATATCACCATATATTGGTGATATCCTTCCCATTAATTAATTTTCTATTAATTCTATCAGTTTCTTGACTTGTTCTCCATGATGTTTTGACTACAGTAACATCCATGCCAGATAAATGTAAAATTACTCCTTGAAGAGAGGCATCCCATATAACAAATGGTATTTTTTAAGACAAAAAAAAAAGAAAAAAGAAAAAAGAAGAAAAAAATCAGTGTAATTGATTAGTACATCAAAAAAGTCTGAAAATACAACATTTATGGGGAGTTTATTTTCATAGATCTTCTTTCAAGCCTTGCTTGTTCTTTATATTTTTGCAATATTCACTTCTTTATTTTTATGGTGGTTGTTTCCATTTGCATTGTTGTAGTCATTGTGTATATTATTTTCTTGGCTGTGTTCACGTTATTCTGCATCAGTTCATGTAAATAATCTTTCCATGTTTCTTCATATTCATCACATTCATCATTTCTTATAGCAAAGTAATATTCCATTATATTTATGTACCAGTTTGTTTATTCCCTAATCAATGGGCATCTACTTTGTAATTCTTTGCTATCACAAAATGTCCTTATCTATAAATATTTTGGTACTATAAACTGTGGGCTTAAAGTTGTGGGCATTTTAGTCCCTTCATTTGTATGATTTCAAATTGATTTTCAAAATGGTTGTCCTGGGGCAGCTAGGTGGCACAGTGGAGAGAAAGCACCAGTCCTGAAATCAGGAGGATTTGAGCTCAAATCTGACCTCAGACACTTAACACTTCCTAGCTGTGTGACTCTGGGCAAGTCACTTAACCCTAATTGCCTCAGCCAAAAATAAAGAAAAAATAAATGATTGTCCTGATATATAGCATTATCAATAGTGTATCAGTGATGCAACTCTCTAAATATTCTTGTTTTTTTTAATATCTTTAGTTTATTACCTTCTCAGTCATTCTGCTCATGATTCCCAAGAGCTTCTTTTCCCTTATTCTCAATTTGCTTCTCTGATATTACTATTCATTGTTTGGTAGTTTTTTAGCTTTTCTGTTCCTTTCATACTTTACCCTTCCTCCTTAGGCTCTTACTCTTTGCCTTCATCTAACCTCAGTGTCTATAATTCTTTTAATTTTATTTCTCCTTTCTAACTTCTGCTGAGACTATAATGCTAGCATTAAAATCTTTCAGCCCCAAGTCTCTTAGGAGATAAGATTTGTCTCATTTATATTCTTGTAATTTCCTTTCTTCCAAGATGAAGAACAGGTAATATATATGCTTTATATTCATTGTTACAGATTTTGAGACCAGGACTGAGAATGGGAGTTTGTCTCAAAAGCAGAAAAATCTTGAAGAGATGGAATTACAAGCAACAGCTTTGGAAAGATTCAGAGGGCATCTTCCCCAGAAACATACAGATAAATCAAAGGAAAATCAGGACTATCTAACAGAAGGACTGAGAAAACTTTTTTCACAGAGAACAGGTTTCAAGCCAATGACAGTGAGCCACCAGAAATCTCCTACCAGAGAAAGACAACAAGAATGTAATGAATTTCAGAAAAGTTTCAGAAAGGAGTCAAACCCTGCTGGACACAAAAAAATTCCTTCTTTATGGAAGACTCAGCCATGTGATAAAATGAGCCAAAGCTTCAAACAAGATTCAGACCAAATGAAGGGCCAAGTGGAAAAGAAATTTTGTAAACCTAATGCATATCAGAAAAGTTTCAAGCAATGCTCAACCCAATCTGGACGTCATCAAATTAATTATGGAGAGAAACCCTATGTGTGTAATGAATGTGGAAAAACCTTCCGTCAAAGCTCAGCCCTTAATCTTCATCACAGAATTCATACTGGTGAGAAACCCTATGAATGTAATGAGTGTGGGCAAACTTTTAGCCAGCTTTCTAACCTTAGCACACACCAGAGAATTCACACTGGAGAGAAACCCTATGAGTGTACAGAATGTGGAAAAGCCTTCCGTCAGCATTCAGTTTTTATTCGGCATCAGAGAATTCACACTGGTGAGAAACCCTATGAGTGTAATGAATGTGGAAAAGCCTTTACTACCTGTTCATCCCTTATTCTGCATTATAGAATCCATACTGGAGAGAAACCCTATGAGTGTAATGAATGTGGAAAAGCCTTCAGTCAGAGCTCATCCCTTATTCTGCATCATAGAATTCATACTGGAGAGAAACCATTTAAATGTAATGAATGTGGACAGACTTTTAGTCAGTTGTCAACTCTCATTAAACATGAGAGGACACATAATGGAGAGAAACCCTATTTATGTAATGAATGTGGAAAATCTTTCCGTCAGGATTCTCAACTTCTATTTCATCAGAGAATTCATAATGGTGAAAAACCCTTTCAGTGTAATGTATGTGGGAAAGACTTCAGTGCTCGTGCATCCCTTATTCAACACCAGAGAATTCATACTGGAGAAAAGCCCTATGAGTGTAGTGAATGTGAGAAAGCCTTCCGTAGACGCTCAGAATTTATTCGGCATCAGAGGGTACATACAGGAGAAAAACCATATGTATGTAATCAGTGTGAAAAATCCTTCAGTGTACACTCTTGCTTTATCCGACACCAGAGAATTCACACAGGTGAGAAACCTTATAAATGCAATGAATGTGGAAAAGCCTTCCGTCAGAGTTCTCATCTTCTTACACATCAGAGGATTCATACTGGAGAGAAACCTTATGAGTGTAAAGAATGTAGCAAATCTTTTTGTCACAGAATATCCCTCATTCAGCATCAGAGAATTCACATAGGAGAAAGATCCCATGAAAAAGTTGTCACTTCATGACTGACCCATTACTTAAGAAGTAACCTGTCCAATTTATATCCTCATTCAGTATGTGGAGTGAGCTGCATCAATCATATCCTAAGACATATACCTTCCCTGAAAGCTTGGACCACTGTATATTTTCTACATATTTTTCTACACCTTTATAGAAGCAGAGTTTGATTTGTGTACACCACATTATATGACTTATTAAAACTGAAGAACTTTAGTGATGGCTTTTGAGAGTAAGCCCTGGGGTAAGCTCTCATCATTTGAAAATGACATAAAAACTGGTGCCTCTCAGTCCTGTTGTTGTTGCCCAGGTACCTTTGGAATGCCTTCCTACTCACTGTACTTTGCTGCATCCAGGATTTGAGGCCTAGAAGCTGCTATCTAGGGCCACATTACTTTAGCTTCCTTCCCTCCAAAAAACTTATTACAATTCCTGAGTCCTCCCCATTTGTGATTAAGGGTTTCTCACCCTGTAGCTCTTTGTATTTACTGATCCCTCTGGCAACTTTGAGTTGCTATATGCTCTTCTGAGTCTGGGACTTTGTCTTAATTATCTGTTATATTCCCCGAGGGCCCAGCACCAGGTTCTGCAGTGGAAAAGAGACTAGACTTGTGATTTCATTGATGGGTTGAGAGAGCTCTTGGTAGGAATGTTGGCCAATCCCATCTGGTTTAAAATATTTGAAATATGAAGTAACTTGTAGTGACACAGACAAGTTGTCCTGGCTTCCCTCTAGCCTTCTGTGCTGTATACCATGGCTGCTTTTAGATAGTGGGGAAAGCACTGGGTCTAGTGTCAGAATATCTGGACTTCAATCCCTGATCTGACCGGTGGTGTGACTCCTCATGAACAGATCACTTAACTTTTGGAGCTTAAATTTTCTTAAATAATTGTAGACTAATTTATGTTAAATAGCTTTTCTTGTAAAATACAAATACTATTTTATTCTCTACTTAATGGGAATTCAATCAAGTGACTTTCAAAAACCCATGGGAGTTATTTTTAATTCAAAAAGTATTTATGAAATCCCTGTTGTATTTATTCAAGAACATTGTGCTAGGCTAGGGAAGATAGAATTACCAAGTCCTTGTCCCAAAGGATCCTTCAGTTTACTCAGATACATATAATTATCCATAAGTTCATAATTAGTATGCAATAGGCTGAGAAGTCTGGGAATAGGGAAAGGTAGAGGTTAAATTCAGTGTATGGTAGGGATTTGGGGGAAGATTCTAGGAATGAAAAATGTCCATGAGAAAAACAGGCAGGAAAACAGAGATTCTGTTAAAAAAGAAAGTAGTTTAGTATAGAGAGTAGAATAAATGGATGAGAGTAATGAGATAAGGCCAGAAAGTGAGAATAGCACAAGGATGTGAAGGATTTTAGATGCCAGGCAAAGAAATTTAAAATTGGTAAATGCAAGTCAGAAAACCTTAGAGGGGTTTTGAGCAAAGACGTGATTTCTTAAGGTATCATGCTCACGATAATTATTTTGACATCAGTATGAAACAGAGAAGCTGTAAGATTGTTGATGGATTAATAAAGTGGTCTGTGAATTATAGTGAGGACCCCTGTGAGAATGGAGAAAAGAGATTGTATGATTGAACTAATATCTAGCAAGCTTCATCTTGCCCCTTCCCTACATTCACCCCCCTACCTATGTCTCTCCTGAGTTAGTCCTATCCCTCTACAGAACTCCTAATATGGATTAGTTTTCCCTCAATGGTGACAGAAAGATGAGTAAGTTTAATGGAACCTGAGATGAGGTCAGAAGAGCCAAGCAGAAACAACTAAGAGTATAGCAATTAGAGCTCAAAAATTACCTAGTTCATAGGTTGTGAACTTGCATTCTTTTAATATTTTGGTAATTATATTTCAATACAATTTATTTATTTTTTAAACTTATGTATTTTATTTTATGCATGTAAAAACACTAAAGAGTCCATAGGCTTCACCAAACTGACAAAAGGGTCCATAATCCAAAAAAAAAAAGTTAAGAACTTACTCTTCCAATTTTACTGATAATGAAGCAAGTCTAAAAAATTTAAAGGTCACATAAATAATACAGAGTTGAGTTGGGATTCAAGTTGATCCTCTGATTCCAAGCTAAGCATGTTTTTCATTTTCATTTACTCACTAAAACCTTGATGAACATCTTAGACTAATACAGTTCAGGGCAAGATATTTGGAAGTCATCTACATAGAAATAGTAGTTGAAGTTCTATAGCACTTTATTTTTTAAATGTTTGTATCAGCACCAAATGGACATTCTCATATTGATAGTAGGACAAAAAATTGTATTTGAAACTTTGAATTTCTTTTATGTAAAGCTTTCTTTAAAAGTAAATAATAAATTAAGTATGTAACTTTCACAATCCTGCTTCTGTGTGATTCTGATAATTCCATCTTTCTAATAGAAAATTATTTTAAAAGTTATAGTCATTCTTTCCTTCCTTCCTTCTTGCTTTCCTTCTTTCTTTCCTCCTTTTTTCTTTCTTTTTACTTTCCTTTCTTCCTTCTTTCTTCCCATCCCAATTGTTCTACTCCCACTACAGAATCATTGTAACAAATATGCATAGTCAGTAAACAAATCTTTACATCGACTATGTCTGAAATAGTGTATCTAGTTCTACAAAATTTTTAGGAGATACTTCATCATCTGTCTTCTGGAATTTTAGTTGATATGGCATTGATAAGTTATTTTTCTTCACATTGTTATTGTATAAATTGCTCTGGTTCTGTTCACTTCACTCTGCATCAGCTCATTCTGAGGTTTCTCTGAAACCATTCCCTTCATTTTATCTTATGGTACATTGGTATTTTTTTAATTCACATATCATAATGTGTTCAGACATTCCTCAGTTGATAGGTATATACCCTCACTTTCTAGTTCTTTGTTATGACAAAAAGACCTAATATAGAAACTTTTGCCTATATGTCTTTGATCTCCTTAGGAAATAGGCCTAGTAATGGTGTTGATAGTTCAAAGAGAGCACAATTTAGTGACTTTGAGGTATAATTCTAAGCTGTATTCCCCAGTGGCTGGACCAATTCACAGTCCCACCAAAAGCACATTTGTGTGCTGGTTTTCTTGTGATCTTCCCAATAATTGTAATTTTCCTTTATTGTCATCTTAGTCATTGTTTTTTATTTTTATTTTTATTTTTATTTTTATTTATTTATTTATTTTTTTGCTGAGGCAATTGGGGTTAAGTGACTTGCCCAAGGTCACACAGCTGTTACGTGTCTGAGACCAGATTTGAACTCAGGTCCTCCTGACTTCAGGGCTGGTGCTCTATCCACTGCGCCACCTAGCTGCCCCCATCTTAGTCATTGTTGAAGTGAAAGAACACAGAATTGCTTTAATGTGTACTTCTCTAATTAATGATTTGTAACAATTCTATAAAAAAATTTTTTTGTTAATAGTTTAGAATTCTTCCTTTTGAGAACTCCCTGTTCATTTGCTTTTACCATTTACCTATGAAGTTTTGGCTTCTGTTCTTATATGTTTGAATCAATTCCTTATATCTTTTGGACATGAGACTTTTTAATCAAAGAAACTTCTTGCAGAGATGCCCCCCCTCCAGTTATCTCTTTTACATTCAATTTTGAGTTTTGTGTGTTGAAAAGTTTTTTAAATTTTATGTAATCAAAACTATTTTATTTTCTTTGATCTTTTCTATCTCTTATTGGTCTTGAACTTCCCCTATCCATGATTGGGGATAATTTCCTTACTCTTTTAATATGTTTATGACAGTGCCTTTTATATCAAAGTCATGAAACCACTTAGATATTATTTTGATATGACATAAGATATGCATCTATACTAAGTTCTGCAAAACTGTTTTCCAGTTTTCTCATCATTTTTTGATAAATAATGAGTCCTTACATTGTGAGCTCATTGGGTTTATTTAACACTATGCTACTGTGTTCACTTGGTTTTGTATATTGTTTACCTAATTTTTGTCTCTGATCAACCAACTGAATTTCATTATTATTTTTAGCTCTTTTTTGTGGTTTGGTTAATATAATACTGAATAAGTAAATTAATTTGGGCACTATTTTCATTTTTATTATATTGGCACATTATGCCTAGCAGCAACAAATATTTCTTTAATTATGTAGTTGTATATTTTTATAGAGTGTTTTTTAGTTATATACTTTCTTCTTATGTTCTAGTAAATACTCATACATTTTTTCTTTTTTTAAAAATTCAATTTTTTGTTGTCTTTTTTTTTTTACATCATGCAGTTTTTCACAGTATCATTTCCTACTACCCCTCACAGAAAGTCACCCTATTTAACAAATAAGAGGAAAAAAATCACCACAACTGGTCAGTACATTTAAAAAGTCTGAAAACATGTGCACTGTGTAATACTTATGGACCTTTGACCTCAAAAAATGGGAAGAGAGAATTTTCTCATCTCTTTGAATCATGTGGCCATGCTTTTTTTTTTTTCATCATCAATTTTGAGGGGGATAGGGGTGTGTTCGTTCTGTTTACATTGTTACAGTCTTGTGTTTATTGTTTTCTTTGGTCTATTCTCTTCAATCTGCTTCTGTTCATTTAGCTCTTTCCATATTATTCTGTATAGTTCACGTTTCTGTTTTCTGATTTCACAGTAATATTCTGTTACGTTCATGTACCACAAGTGATTTGGTCATTCCCTGATCAGTGGGAATCTACTTTTTTTTAATTCTTTGCTATTACTTACCACAATTGCAATACCGCTTGTAACAATTATTTTAGTGAATATGGGTCTTTTCTCCTCATCAATGCTTCCTAGCCACATAAGCCTAATAATGGAATCTTAATGGGTGTTTGCATCATTCCAAATTGCTTTCTAATGTTTTTACAGATTCACAGGTCCACCAACAATACCTTAATGTTCCTATCTTCCCACAACCCTTCTAACAATGATCATTCCCATCTTTTTTTTTTCTTTTTCTCTTGCTATTTGTGATGTAGAGCATTCTTTCATTATTGTTTACAGTTAATTTTTCTGAGAATTATCTCTCTCTCTGTTGTTTGTTTATATATCTGGGACATCGGATACTTATCAGAGAGATTTGATGGAAAGTCTTTTCCCCTATTTGATTTGCCACTTCCTCTCTTATCCTAGTTGTAATAATGTTATTTGTGAAGAAGCTTTTCAATTTCATGTAATCTAAGTTATCCAGTTTGTTTTTTGTAATTGTCCTGTCCCTTATTTACGAAAGAATGCATTTCCTACCCATTGCTGTGAGATCTGTTTATCTTCAAATTTTTGATCTGTTTATCTTCAAATTTTTTTAATCATAAGATTTTTAACATTAAAGTTTTGAATCCCTTTAGAATGGTGTAAGCTGCTGGTCTAAACCTAATTTCTGCCAGACTGCTTTCCAGCATAAATTTTTTCCTCATAATTTCCCCCTGACTGCAAACTGAGGGCACCATTTTTATGCTTGCTGGTTTATTCAACAATGGGTTATTGAGTTCCATTGCTTCTAATTCTTTCTACTTAGGAGAATTAGTTTAGGAGATTTATAATTCTGTTCTAGTCTCTATTTTATAACTAATGTCAAATAGTCTTGATGTCTACTGCCTTATAATATAGTTTGAGGTCCCCTGAGGGGAGAAATCTGTGGGCCTCCTCAGAGTGCCATAGCCTGTATCCCACAAACACATCTCCTTGAAGCTTCCAATGGGTATGAAGGTGCTCTTTTCCTGTAGGAGTTTATGGACAGAATCTGACTGATTCCTAGGGCCTACCAGGTAATCATGGTGGTTCTGCATATGTAGGTAGGCTACTAGATGTTTGGCACTGTTCTAAGATTTGAAAGTGACTCAGAGGTCGTATAATCTTTCACTGTTAGAGGAAGGGGTTGGGAAATGTGAGAAGTAGCTTCTTACTCAGCAGATAGGTGGGCCCATTTTCTGTACTTCATCTATCCAGAGGAGAAAAGTTTGAGCCCCTTCTTCCCTTAGCACTGCCCATATTCACTTCCCCTATATTGTTATGCCCATCAAGATGAATCTTTTGTCTTTACTTGCTCTTCTTGGATGATGAATCCAACTGGGGGAAGGATCATTCACTCTTATGTGTGGATGTGCCTCAGAAATCAGAAACAATACTGCATCCTCTTCTTGATTGGAGAAGGCTATTCCTTGTTCTGGAGAAGAGCTATTCACTTTGATGTGTGGAGGTGTTTCACAGTATAGATATAGCATTGTAAACTTTTTTTGGTAAGTTGGTTCCCAGTCTTTAGAATGGCCCTTCATTCTGTAGTTTTCAAGCCATCCTGAAGAGACAAAGGGATACCATCTTATTCCTTTATCCTGATTATGGCCTATATCTATTTTATCTATTCTATAGTTATTTTGAATAGAATGTCCCTTTTTAGCTTTTTCTGCCTGCAGAGTGGGAGTTAATATTGTCTGTTAGGCTTGCTGAAGTTATTGTTTTAATTAATCTTTAGTTTATTCCTTAGGGTTCATTATATATTCTACATAAAGCAATCATTTCCACTTTGCCTATATTTATTCCTTTAATTTCTTTGTCTTATTGCTATGGATGGCATTTTTAGTTAAACAATATAGTAATAATGAACTATCTTGTTCTACTGATCTTATTGGAAAGGCCTCTAATGTATCACCAATACACTTGGTTCTTGGATTTAGAGAGATTATTCTTACCATTTTAAGGAAAAGTTCATTCCCATGCTTTCTAGTGTTTTTAATAGAAATTTTGAATTTTTCTAGCTTTTTCAGCATCTACTGACATAATTGTATGGTTTTCACAATTTTTTGTTACTAATATACATTATTATGTTTATAATTTTCCTTATATTGAAGCCACCCTGCAGTCCTAATATGAATTTACCCTGGGTATAGTGTATGAGCTTTTTAATGTTGTTTAATATTGTAACCACTTTGCTAATGTTTCATTTAACATTTTGTAACAGAATAAATTAGAGACAATTGTCTTTATCTCTCCCTGATTTAGATATAGAGTATTTTTGTATTACAGAGTTAGAAGGATTCCCTTTCTACTTTTTGTAGTTTATGTACTATAGCAATTAATTGTTCTTTCAATGTTTGAAAGAATTAATTTGAAATACCATCTGGTTGTGGTATTTTTTTTCCTATGGGAGTTACTTAAAGACTTGTTTGATTTCTTTTTTTTTTTTTTTTTAATAAAGCTTTTTATTTGCAAAACATATGAGTGACCTTTCAACATTGACCTTTGCAAAAAAACTTTTTTTTCCCAAGCTTTTCCTTTCCCTCCCCCCGCCCCCCACCCCTAGATGACAGGTAATCTAATACATGCTAGATAGGATAAATTATATGACAAGTACAATACATGTATACATATCTATACAGTTATCTTACTGCACAAGAAACATCAGATCTAGAAAGAGAAGAAGAAAAAAAAACAACCTAAGAAGGAAAACAGAATGCATGGAAATATTCACAGAAAGCTATAAAATGCTGTGTTGTGGTTCACTCTCAGTTCCCACAGGCCTCTCTCTGGATGTATATGACTATTTTCATCACAGCACAATTGGTTTGAATCACATCATTGTTGAAGAGAACCATGTCCATCAAAATTGATCATTGTATAGTCTTGTTGCTGTGTATAATGTTCTCCTGGTTCTGCTGATTTCACTCAGCATCAGTTCATGCAAGTCTCTCCATGCCTCTCTGAAATTCTCCTGTTGGTCATTTCTTACACAACAATAATATTCCATAACATTCATATACCATAATTTATTCAGCCATTCTCCAATTGATGGGCATCTTTTCAATTTCCAGTTTCTTGCCACTACAAAAAGGGCTGCCACAAACATTTTTGCACATGTGGGTCCCTTTCCCTCCTTAAAAATCTCTTTGGGATATAGGCCCAGTAGAAACACTGCTGGGTCAAAGGGTATGCACTGTTTGATAACTCTTTGAGCATAGCTCCAAATTGCTCTCCAGAATGGTTGGATCCGTTCACAGTTCCACCAACAATGTATCAGTGTCCCAGTTTTCCCACATCCCCTCCAACAGCTATCATTATCATTTCCTGTCATTTTAGCCAATCTGACAGGTGTGTAGTGGTATCTCAGAGTTGTCTTAATTTGCATTTCTCTGATCAATAGTGACTTGGAGCACCTTTTCATGTGACCGGAAATAGTTTCAATTTCTTCGTCTGAAAATTGTCTGTTCATATCTTTTGACCATTTGTCAATTGGAGAATGGCTTGAATTCTTATATATTTGAGTCAATTCTCTATATATTTTAGAAATGAGGCCTTTATCAGAACCTTGGGATGTAAAAATATTTTCCCAGTTTACTGCTACCCTTCTAATCTTGTCTGCATTCATTTTGTTTGTACAAAAACTTTTCAACTTGATATAGTCAAACTTATCTACTTTGTGATTAATGATGACCTCTAGTTCTTCTTTGGTCACAAATTCCTTCCCCCTCCACAGGTCTGAGAGGTAAACCATCCTACATTGTTCTAATTTGTTTATAATATCATTCTTTATGCCTAGATCATGAATCCATTTTGACCTTATCTTGGTATATGGTGTTAGGTGTGGGTCAATGTCTAATTTCTTCCAGACTACTTTCCAATTATCCCAGCAGTTTTTGTCAAATAGTGAGTTTTTATCCCAAAAACTGGGGTCTTTGGGTTTATCGAACACTAGATTACAATTGTCATTGAGTATTTTGTTCTGTGAACCTAACCTATTCCACTGATCCACTACTCTATTTCTTATCCAGTACCAAATGGTTTTGGTGACCACTGCTTTATAATATAGTTTTAGATCTGGTGCAGCTAGGCCACCCTCATTTGCATTTTTTTTTCATTAATTCCCTTGAAATTCTTGACCTTTTGTTTTTCCAGATGAATTTTGTCGTTATTTTTTCTAGGTCAGTTAAATAATCTCTTGGGAGTTTGATTGGTATAGCACTAAATAGATAGATTAGTTTAGGTAGTATTGCCATCTTTATTATATTCGCTCGACCTATCCAAGAGCACTTGATGTTTTTCCAATTGTTTAGATCTGACTTTATTTGTGTGGAGAGTGTTTTGTAGTTTTGCTCATATAGATCCTGACTTTCCCTTGGCAGATATATTCCCAAATATTTTATACTATCGATAGTTATTTTGAATGGAATTTCTCTTTGTATCTCTTGCTGTTGCATTTTGTTGGTGATGTATAAAAATGCTGACGATTTATGTGGATTTATTTTGTATCCTGCAACTTTGCTAAAGTTGTGGATTAATTCTAATAGTTTTTTAGTTGATTCTCTAGGGTTCTCTAAGTAGACCATCATATTGTCTGCAAACAGTGATAATTTGGTTTCCTCATGACCTACTCTAATTCCTTTAATCTCTTTTTCTTGTCTTATTGCCAAGGCTAGCATTTCTAATACAATATTGAACAGTAATGGTGATAGTGGACAACCTTGTTTCACCCCTGATCTTATTGGGAATGGTTCCAGTTTATCACCATTACATATGATGCGAGCTGATGGTTTTAAATAGATGCTACCGACTATTTTAAGGAAAAGTCCATTAATTCCTATACTCTCTAATGTTTTTAATAAGAATGGATGTTGAATTTTATCAAATGCTTTTTCTGCATCTATTGAGATTATCACATGGTTTTTGTTAGTTTGGTTATTAATATAGTCAATTATGTTAATAGTTTTCCTAATATTGAACCATCCCTGCATTCCTGGTATAAATCCTACTTGGTCATGGTGTATTATTCTAGGAATGATTTTCTGTAATCTCTTTGCTAATATTTTATTTAAGATTTTTGCATCAATATTCATTAAGGTGATTGGTCTATAATTTTCTTTCTCTGTTTTTGTTTTACCTGGTTTAGGTATCAGTACCATGTCTGTATCATAAAAACTGTTTGGTAGGAGTCCTTCATTCCCTATTTTTTCTAATAGTTTATATAATATTGGAGTTAACTGTTTTTTTTAAATGTTTGGTAGAATTCATATGTAAATCCATCTGGACCTGGGGATTTTTTCTTAGGGAGTTGATTAATGACTTGTTCTATTTCTTTTTCTGAAATTGGATTATTTAAGTAATTTATTTCCTCTTCTGTTAATCTGGGCAATCTATATTTTTGTAGATATTCCTCCATTTCACTTAGGTTATCAAATTTATTGGCATACAGTTGGGCAAAGTAACTCCTGATTATTGCTCTAATTTCCTCTTCATTGGTGGAAAGTTCTCCCTTTTCATTTTTGAGACTAACAATTTGATTTTCCTCTTTCCTTTTTCTAATTAAATTAACTAGAGGTTTATCTATTTTGTTGGTTTTTTCATAAAACCAACTTTTAGTTTTATTTATTAATTCAATAGTTTTTTTACTTTCAATTTTACTAATCTCTCCTTTTATTTTTAGGATTTCAAGTTTGGTATTTGATTGGGGGTTTTTAATTTGTTCTTTCTCTAGCTTTTTTAGTTGCAAGCCCAATTCATTGATTTTCTCTTTTTCTATTTTATGCAAATAAGCATCTAGAGTTATAAAATTTCCCCTTATTACCGCTTTGGCTGTATCCCACAAATTTTGGTATGTCGTCTCATTATTGTAATTCTCTTGAATGAAATTAGTAATTGTGTCTGTAATTTGCTGTTTCACCCATTTATTCTTTAGGATAAAATTATTTAGTTTCCAATTGGTTTTTGGTCTATTTTCTCCTGGCCTTATATTGCATGTGATTTTTATTCCGTCATGATCTGAAAAAAATGCATTTATTATTTCTGCCTTCCTGCATTTGATTTTGAGGTTTTTTGTGTCCTAGCACATGGTCAATTTTTGTATAAGTTCCATGGACTGCTGAGAAAAAAGTAAACTCCTTTCTGTCTCCATTTAATTTCCTCCAAAGATCTATCATACCTAACTTTTCTAACATTTTGTTTACCTCCTTAACTTCTTTCTTATTTATTTTGTGGTTTGATTTATCAAGTTCTGAGAGAGGGAGGTTGAGATCCCCCACTATTATAGTTTTGCTGTCTATTTCTTCTTGCATCTCTCTGAACTTTTCCTCTAGGAATTTCCATGCTATACCACTTGGTGCATATATGTTTAGTATTGATATTGCTTCATCATCTATGGTACCCTTTAGGAAGATATAATTTCCTTCTTTGTCTCTTTTAATGAAGTCTATCTTTGCTTTTACTTGGTCTGAGATCAGAATTGCTACCCCTGCTTTTTTTTGTTCACCTGAAGCATAATAGATTCTGCTCCAGCCTTTTACCTTCACCCTCTATGTATCTCTATGTTTTAGATGTGTTTCTTGTATACAACATATTGTTGGATTCTGGTTTTTAATCCACTCTGCTATCTGCTTCTGCTTTAAGGGAGAGTTCATTCCATTCACATTCACAGTTAAAATAACTAATTCTGTATTTCCTGTCATCTTATTTACCCTAGCTTATGCTTTTCTCTTTCTTATCCCCTTTCCCTCCTCCCTACTATTTTGCTTTTGAAAACCACTTCCCTCAAACAATCCTTCCCCTTTAGAGCCCCACCCACCCCCTTTTCCCCCCCTTTCCCTCCAGTTTCCTTATAAGTACGTCTATTATTCCCTCTGAGCCAAATCTGATGAGATGGAGATTAACCCAATTCTCATTCCCCTCCCTTTTCTCCCCTCAATCATTATAGGTTTTCTTTGCCTCTACATGTGATGTAATTTCCCTTATTTTACCTCCTTTTCCTCTTCTTCCAGTGTTATCCCTTTTCTACCTCTAATTTCTTTTTCAGTTTATCATATCATAAGATTCATAAAATCATAATAAACATATAATAATAATCATAAAATCACAGTAATCATATGATAATAATCATAAAATCACAGTAATCATATCATAATCATAATGTAATAATCAATTCATAAAATCAACCCTCATTCTATAAGTATCTATAACATAAATATAGTTCTCAAGAGTTATTTTTTCTTGTTACCTTTTTATGTTTCTCTTGTGTTCTGTGTTTGTAGATCAAATTTTTTGTTCAGTTCTGGTCTTTTCAGTAGAAATAGGTGAAATTCTCCTATATCATTGAAAGACCATCTTCTTCCCTGGAAGATAATGCTCATTCTAGCTGGGTAACTTATTCTTGGCTGTAATCCAAGTTCCTTTGCCCTTCGGAATATCTGATTCCAGGCCCTTTGATCCTTCAAAGTAGAAGCTGCTAGGTCCTGTGTGATCCTAATTGTAGCTCCCCGATATTTAAATTGTTTCTTTCTGGCTTCTTGTAATATCTTTTCCTTGGTATGATAGTTCTGGAATTTAGCCACGATATTTCTGGGGGACTTAATTTTTGGGTTTCTTTCAGGAGGTGATCGGTGGATTGTTTCAAGGAGTATTTTGCCTTCTGGGTGTAAAATATCAGGGCAGTTTTCTTTTATGATTTCCTGGAATATAGTGTCCAGGTTCTTTTTTTCATCATGGCTTTCAGGGAGCCCTATAATCCTTAGATTGTCTCTCCTAGATCTATTTTCCAGGTCAGTTGTTTTTCCTAGGAGATATTTCATGTTTTTCTCTATCTTTTCATTTTTTTGTTTTTGTTCAACTGATTCTTGAAGTCTTGATGAGTCATTAATTTCCAATTGTTCGATTCTAATTTTTAATGTCTTATTTTCTTCAGTTACTGTTTTTAGTTCCTTTTGCAATTGACCAATTACATTTTTTTGTTCACTGCATTCTTTTTCCATTTTTTCTATTTTATTTTGCAGTGATCTCATTTCGTTTCCCCATGTTTCTTCTAACTCTCTTTTAAGATTTTTTATGCAATCTTCAAAGAAAGCCTTGTGACATGGAGACCAATTTATGTCTCTCTTTGGGGCTTTTTCTGGAGTTGCTTTACCTTTAGGGGCCTCAGGATTTGAGGTCTGTTCTTCCCTCTCTCCATAAAAGTTGTCTATGGTGAGAGCTCTTTTTGGTTTTTTATTCATTTTTTTTAAAGGTGTGAGGTCTGTTTAGGGCAAAGGTGGGACAGCTGCTTTAATTTGCCCTGGGGCAGTTCTGCTGATTGAGTTATTTCAGGAACTGGGCAGTTCTGCTGATTGAATTATGTCAGGGGCTGGGCAGCTCCGCTGATTGAATTATTTCTGGTGCTTATCAGACTTGTTGTTTGATTGATTGCATTAAGGTGCTGTGTAATGGCAGCTAGTTATGATGCTCATCAGGGTTTCAGTGGTTCACAATCTATCCCCCTCAAAAGGCAGACCCTCCAAACCACCTGCCCACAATCAGGACAAATTGTTCCAAGAGGCTCGCAGAAGACTCCCAGGTGTGTGAAAAGCACAACGCTCCCACTCCTGTTCTGACTCCTGTTCCAGCTCCCTGCTCCAGCTCCCTGCCCCGGTCTCCCTGTGCTGCAGTCTGGGTTCAGTAGGCCACCCCCTGCCCCATTAAAACAGACCTGTTTTGAGGTTCTTCCAGAGTATCTTCTTCTAGAATCGTGTTGTTCTTTGGATATTGTGGATTTTTTTGCTTCAGAATCAGTCTAGAGGCTTCATATTTTGTTGGTTTGAGGGGAGGTTAGAGGAGGTTACAGAGAATCCTGTCTGATCTCCGCCACCATGGCTCCACCCCCGGAAGGAAGTCCCCGATTTCTTTTTCTTATATATTTAAAGGACTTGACTTTCTCCTATGGGAGTAAGCTGCCTGCCTGGCACTAGACTGCCTTTGAACTGCACTGACTGATCCTGAGTATTACTATGAGGCACTAACCTGATTCTGTCTTCTCTGTTGCCTTGGATTGAACTTCCTGGGATGATGCTTTGTAATTGGTTTGCCTGGCTAGGTTGACTGAGCCTAAGTCAGTTGCCTGAGCTTGGGTCTGCCTGGGCTTGGAGCATGGCTTGTCCTGATCAGTACTTTCTTGTGGCTCAGCTGGCCTTCTTCACTGCTACCTAGGTGCTGGTGTTACCCTGTGTTCTGTACTGAACCTATGCTATTTGTACACTATGTCTTCATGCTTTGTTTCCTAACTTGTCTCTACTCAGAACTTCCTCAGGTTTCTAAGTTTTCTTCTGTAGTCCTGGACTGAATGAAGGATCTTATTGCTATTTCTCTTTGATTTTATCATCATTCCATAGGTATGTTTTTAGAGCTTTACTGGGATGTTTGTGGAAGATTTAGGCACTTCTAGGTCCCCAAATGCTATCATGTTTCTCTCTGTAGCACTTTAAAAGAATTTCATCCAAAGGGGACAATTCTGACAGTTCCTCAAATCTGAATACAAAGATATCACAGTGGGGTGGAGAAGTGACCAAAGAACAGAAGCTTTCAAGAATGCCCAAAATTTTTATGGGAAAGAAGGAATCTTACTGTCCTGGTCTCAGATGTCCTGATAACATTTCATTAACACTCCCCATAGGGTAATCATCAATTATCTTTTTTCTTCCATATCATGTTTTAAAAACCATACCCAAAACTTCTTAGAAAAAAATTCTATCATATTGACAGTGTTTTTGATAAAGTCCAAGAAGTCATGATGAGGTAGAAAAAAATTGAGAAAGGGAAGAGTCATCCAAAATTAATTCACAGGCTCGAACCATCTCTAAGTCAAAAGGCATAAGGAAGGCAAAGTTCCGAATGAACTTCCAATTAACAAGGGGGAAAGTGGGATCTTTTATAGGAAAGGACTCTAAAACAAGGTATGCTAATTGTTTAGGTCAATAAATCAACTGATGGTTGTAGTTATCCTTTTATACACAATACCTTGGAAAATGATGTTTATAGCTTAACCTACAGATTGTATAAGTTAACAGTGTACTTCAGTACAAGATCTCCATGTCTACAGAAGATAACTCCACAGGGTCAGCTTGCTCCTCAATGGGACCCACTCAGATACTGGATTGCTGCCAAGGACATTGCTGCTGGTGTACATTCATCCCATTATTATGAACAATAATATCAAAATGGATATTAGGTGGTACAACCCATAGTTTAAAATGCACTTTAAAAAGAAAGCATGTAATCCAATAACCTTAACACAAAATGTTACAAATAAAAGGAAGAGCTACATTTGTTTAGGTAATTGAATATTGGTAAAATATGTCAGATTTACTCTGTAGCACAACTTTTGGAGTTAAGTGACTTGCCCAGGGTCACACAGCCAGGAAGTGTTAAGTGACTGAGGTCAGATTTGAACTTAGGTCTTCCTGACTTCAGGGCTGGTGCTCTATCCACTATACCAACTAGCTGCCCCACTATTACTACTGTAGCACAACTTTTTATTTAAAAAACAAATAACTTTGAAGGGAATGAAAGTGTTCCAGGCTACTACACAGAATATTACAGCTTATCTACAATGTTCTGTTTGTAGTATTGCCTGGTTATAGGAACTAGAATGGTAAAGCCTTTAAAAATTTTATAATCAGAAGTCATAAAATATGCTTGTATGGTACAGTTGACTTTTACATAATGTCAAATTAATGGGATCAATTACACTTAAGATAAAGTATAAATACCTATCCATAGATGGGAGATAAAATTTATACATTATGAAATTTGCTCCAGAACTTAAAAAAAAACCTTATCCAGAGATTCTTATTGCACTTCTTCTGCCCAGATAACAGGGTAACAGGTATGACTCCTTTCTCCATCCCCAAAAGGTTATTTATGTGGACAGTCCTATTTGCTAGAGCAGCTGCTAGAGTTTCCTCAGTCTTCTCAAATTTCAAATTTCACATTGGTCTACCCAGATGTGGGTAGTGGTTTGGTGATTCATAGGAGATGGGCTTAAATCCAATCCACCAATAACTATTTTAAAAAAATGTCACTTCCTTGCTATCATCCCTTAGGGAACTGGCATCTTTATGGGCCCCATAGGCAGAACTCCCAATTTCATACATTTGAAAAGAGTTAAAAACAATCGGACTCTCTAATTGATTAAAATGATTTTACAAGAGAGAATCTTCTGCAAACTCTCCTAGTAGATACAATTTTGCTGCTAATATTCCAAACCACCCCCATTAGACTGCAACCTTATTAAATCACTGTTCCAAGCTGACTGTTTAATTTTCTCTTGTAGTCACCCAAATTCCTTAAAAGCCTGTCCAGCCTCTGACTTCCCCTAGATGTCCTGGAAATACTATTAGTAAAAAGGAGGTTGAGTAGTAACAAGGGAAACTTGAGGTTTCTTTACCACATACTCTAATTCTTTTTTGAGATTATTCCTCTACTCCTATTTTTATTTTCCTCTTTAATAATATTAATTTTTCTTTGACTTAAGAAATTCTCCCAAGGAATTGTTAGGTCACAAAATGTGCTTTCCATCTGAAGACTGGTAGCCCCTGCCTCCATTAACATTAATTTTTGCACCTGGTTAATCAGCAAAACTTTTAAAATGGTCCACTTTCTTTGGAGCATGATTTAAAGATCAAAAATTCATTTTGAACTTTGAGTGTCTTCTATTTGTCTAGAATGCAAGGACAATTTATTCTCCCTTTCCTTTCCCCTTTCTCCCTTCCCCCCTCCTGAGTACTTTGCTTTTGATGACCCCCTCCCCCAAACAATCCACCACCCTTTAGATCCCCTCTCCCTTTTTTATTCCTTTCCCCTGATTCTTCTATTTTCCCTTCTATTAGTTTATCCCTTTCTTTTCCTCCTTTCCCTCCCACTTCCCTCTAGCAACAGACAAGTTTTTATGTGAAATCAAATGTCTGATATACACTTTTAGAGCCCAACCTGATGAGAGTAAGATTTACACAATGCTCATCTCCATCCCCTCTTTCTCTCAATTATATTAGGTTTTCTTTGCCTCTTCAAGAGATTTTACCTTGTTTTTACCTCCTTTTTTTTAGATCTTATTTTACCACTTTTTCCCTCTTTTCCCCAGTATGACAACCTTTCCCCCTCTAGTTTTCTTTTTCATATTATCAAAGTAATATCTAGTTAATTATACCCCCAAACTTTAAGTATCCCCATAGTAGAAATAAAGTTCTCAAGAGTCCTTTCCTTTTTACCTTTTCATGCTTCTCTTGAGTTCTGTGTTTGGATGTCGAATTTTTTGTTCAGATCTGGTCTTTTCATTAGAAATAGGTGAAACTCACCTATTATCATTGAATGACCATCTTCTTCCCTGGAGGATAATGCTCATTCTAGCTGGTTAGGTTATTCTTGGCTGTAATCCAAGTTCCTTTGCCTTTCAGAATATCTGGTTCCAAGCCCTTCGATCCTTCAATGTGGAGGCTGACAGATCGTGTGTGATTCTAATTATTGATCCTTGGTATTTGAATTGTTTCTTTCTAGCTGGTAGAAAAATCATTTCCTTGGTGTGATTGTCCTGAAATTTAGCCACGATATTCCTTGGGGTCTTAATTTTGGGGTCTCTTTCAGGAGGTGATCAGTGAATTCTTTCAATGGTGATTTTGCCTTCTGATTTTACAATCTCAGGGCAGTTTTCTTTCAGGATTTCCTGGAAGATAGTGTTTAGATTCTTTTTTTCATCATGGCTTTCAGGAAGTCCAATAATCCTTAGATTGTCTCTCCTAGATCTATTTTCCAAGTCAGTTGTTTTTCCTAGGAGATATTTCATATTTCTTCTAATTTTTCATTTTTTTGTTTTTGTTTGATTCTTGAAGTCTTATTGAGTCATTCACTTGCATTTGTTCAATTCTTATTTTTAAAGTGTTGTTTTCTTCAGTTACCTTTTTAAGCTCCTTTTGTAACTGGCTAATTTGTTCATTGCACTCTTTTTCCACTTCACTAATTTTATTTTTCAATAAATTGGTGTCTTTATCATATCTCTTTTGGAGGGCTTCTTGCACTGACTTCAGTTTATTTTCCCATTTATCCTCCAGCTCTCTTTTGAGATTGTGTATGAAATGTTCCAGAAAGGCCTTTTGAAAAGGGGACCAGTGATGGTCCTTAATAACTTCCTCTGGGGTTTTGTCTAAAGGAACCTGAGGATCTGGGGTCAGCCCTTCTTTCTTTTGATAGAAGCTGTCTATGGTGAGAGCTCTCTTTTGCTTCTTCATTATTTTTTTTTTAGATAGCATGGATGTCTCTTTAAGGCTCGGAAAAACATTGGCTGAAGTTCTTTGCCCTGGGCCAATTCGGCGAATTAATTTAAGGTGCTGGGCTGGTGGGGGCTAGGACTAAATCCGAATTACTCATTAAATGAGGCAAGTCTCCCAGAACACCTGCCCCCAATCAGGGCAGAGAAGGACAATTTATTCTCACTTTAATTGTGTTGACAATACACTTTTTCCATGGATAGGAGAGGAGTTACATCTGCAGTTTTAAACATACATTTTTGCTAACCCCATAGAATGAATCCCCATTTTACACAAGAGGAAACTCAATCCTGGAAGAAGCAGTTTGATTAGGGTGACCAAGCTAGCATACAGTTGCAGGGGAGAGGGACTCAAGCTCAGGTACATAGTGCCGCTGGACCCTCCATAAAGGAGGCCACGCTGGGCTGAGCCACCAAGACAGAAGTCATTTAAGCTGCCTAGAGAAGCTCCACATGGGAAGTGGGACATGCAGCTGTTTACATCATCAACCTCCCTCCCAGGGGCAATGCCAGGGCAGCTGAATGGAGGAAGAGGCAACAAATAGTCCCTGCCCTTCTGCCTCAGTTTCCTGGTCTTTGACTGGAGTTTGGGGATGGGCATTAAGATTTTTAAGTGTCACTGCTGCCTCGACTCATGGGAGAGTGGGAGAGTGGGTAGGGAGAGTGATCTCTGTCTCTGCCCCTACACCAAGTTGTTACTTTCAGGTCTCAATGAGAGTCCCACGCTTGGAGTCTGATTCTGCTGTTCACTTTTCTTCCCAGACTGCACTTCTATGTGTTCTGAGTCAACTAGATCCAAAGTCTTTGATCGATGGACTGAGACAGGAGGGCAGTGCATGAATACCTAACAAGGGCCAAGTAGCTGAGTCTTGCATTTCCAAGCATGAAACCAACAAGGGCATCTTGACAAATGGGTAGCACCTACTTTTATATAGAGCTTTATGCTCCTCTTAAACCCTTCATTCCCATCAAACTGACTTAATCCTCACTGCATGAACAAAGACTTTCCAACCCCCATGTCTTTGTCCATGCCATTTTTCCTTAGTAGAGAGCCTGGCACATAATAGACATTTAATAAGTGTTTATTGAATTTTTAAAAAATTGCTCACTCAGGGCCCATTTGTAAAAATTCTTTCCAGCTTTCAGAGCTCTGTTCAAAAGCAATGAAGTGCAAATCTAATTAGCACTAGATTTGATTTTGAGTACCAGCTCCATTTGATATATTAAACAAATTATTTAGAAGATACACATTTTAGTCAAATTTAATTTTTCAGGTTAGAAAGTTAGACTAGATCATTAGCTCTCATAGTGTGATCTGGGAATCTCTCACCTTTTCAGGAAGTGCATGAGATACTACTAAGATTTTTAATTTCTAATATGGTATTAATAGGTATAACACACAAATAAAAATTTTTGGAGGATCCTCAGTGATTTTTTTTAAGACTTAAAGGGTTCCAAGACCAAAAAAGTGAAAGACTAAACTAGATTATCTTTAAGTTTCCTTACTGAGTTTGTTCAGTATTTGTTGAATGAGTCACCCTTATTAGCAGGTGAAAGTAATCCAGTGTCTTACACATACACAATCTCCCTACCCCACCCCAAAGAAGATATTCATAGTAATGGTTACTGTATTACAAGGATACAGAGGCATCTGTTCCAATGTTGATAAAAGTCTATAACAAAGACATATCATATACATTTATTGCTATTCACTTTTACTTATTTCCAGCAGGAATGAATAATGCTGTTAAAAGGTTGTAATGCAGCCCAAGCATGATGGTAGGAAATGAAGTCTTAGAGCCATAATGTCTTCCATCTCTCCCTTCAGTAGCTTTGGAAAAGAAAAATAAATGTATAATGTGAGAAACTAGCTTAATATACAGTATTAGTGCAGTATGTAGGTTTCTAGACCATAACCTAGGATACCAGAATAAAGAGTTTTTGAAATGTCTTCCACTTTTTCTACATTTGACTTCTTACCATCACTACAAGTGCCTTTTGATAAACATTAGATTTGTTCATTTCTCACCAACTGCCTATTCCCTAATTCCACAGGCATTTAATTATTTTATGTAAAATACTGAATTTTCCTTCCTTCCCTTTTTTTCTTTCTCTTCTTCTCCCTCTTCAAGCCTAAAGTTGGGCAGGACTTGGTTTGAGTAACAAGAGTTGAGAGGTAAGGGGAAAGAGACTAGATTCCCCACTAAACTATGTGGAAGTCTAGAAAGTGCTAGCTACTTTACCCATGTATTTATTTAGTAAACAAATATTAAGTTTTATGGTTTTAGGCTCTGAAGGATAAAGTTTATTTAAGACAAAAACAAATATTTAGTTTTATGGTTTTAGGCTCTGGAGGATAAAGTTTATTTGAAACAAAAACAAATATTAAGTTTTATGGTTTTAGGCTCTGGAGGATAAAGTTTATTTAAGACACTGTCTCCCTCTTTGTGGAATCTAGGAAGGCAGTATGACATCAACACAATCATGAGGGGAATCATTGTATGAAACATGCATTAAAGATGGAAACAAATCATGATAGAATATTGAAGGAAGAAGGTTATGACTGATAGAGAAATAGAAAAGGCTTACTACTGGAGAAAGAACTTTAATAAATTCATGAAAATTCAACAGGTAAAAAAGAGGAGGAATGGTATTTCAAACTTAGGGAACATCATGAGCAAAGGCCCAGAAACAGGAAAATGAAGCATTTATTTGAGATCCAGGAGTATATTCCTTTGGCTGGAGTGTAAGGTACAAAAACAAAAGTAATAAGAGTTAAACCTGAAAAAGCAGGGGTGTTTGCTAGGTTCTGGAAGACTCGAAAAGGTTTAAGCTCATTAAAATGAGTTTAAACATTATTTGTTATGTATTTGGGATCAGTGCAGTTTTTTATACAGAAAAGTAACACAAGTAGATCTATATATTGGACAAAGAATATCAGTTGGGCAGGAATTGGAGGTAAAGAAAAGAGTAGGAATGAGACTGGAAGCTGTTAGAATAGAGTGGGGCAATTCTCAAAATTTTTGGTCTTAGGACCTGCTTGTACTCTTAAAAATTATTATTATTATTATTATTTGATTTTTGCTGAGGCAATTGAGATTAAGTGATTTGCCAAGGGTCACACAGCTAGGGAATGTTAAGTGTCTGAGACCAGATTTGAACTCAGGTCCTCCTGACTTCAGGGCTGGTGCTCTATCCACTGCCCCACCTAGCTGCTCCTACTCTTAAAAATTATTGAGAACTTTTATTTATGTCAGTCATATCTATCAATATTCACTGTATTAGAAATGAAAATGTCTTATTACTATAAAAATAATTTTGATTTTGTAGATCCCTTGAAAGAATCTTGGGGACTTTCTAAGGTCTCCTGACCACACCTTGAGAAATATTAGTCCGGGTAGTTGGTTTGGGGGGAGTCTGTTCTAAGAGGGGATGTAGTGAGATTAGCAGATAGTATTAGCTTTAAAATTCTACTACTTAACAGGGAAAACCAGAGCTTGATAACTAAATAGAAAATAAAAGAAAAGAAAGCAATAACACCAAGGTTGCAAACAGGAGACTAGATAAATGGATAGATTGTAGATAGAAGAAGCAAAGTCAAAAGGAATAGATTTGGAAAATAAATGATTTGTTGTGTTGGACGTGTTAAGTTTTACATGTTGCTGCAACATTTATATATCCTTAAGGCATTTGAAAAGTGAGTCTTGAGTTGAAAAGACTGAAGACAGGACTGGTTATATAGATTCTGAAGTTATAAGCATAGATGGAGGTAGTAGCTGAAACTTTGGGAACATTTTAGGTTTTAAGATATTTTGAGATAATTCCAGAAAGAAGAAAAGAGGACCAATCAGGAAAATTAGAAGAAACCCATATTCAGAAACTGGGAAGAAAAGCTTTCTGAACAAGAAAGAAGAAGCTATAGGGGAACTATGAATAGAACCAAAAGAGTGCTGTCTCCAAAACCAAAGAATAAAGAATCTGGTGGGGGTGCTCAGTGCTAAAAACTGCAAAGAGATCCAAGGAAGATGAAGACAGAAAATATTGGGCCTGGCCACTAGAGAAATCATTGTTGACTTTTGATAAATACAGAAATACTACTAATCAAGATGATTGACGTGAACATTCATAGTGAAATAATCGTTGGGTTTCATGCTACATCCAGCTTCAGCTAAAGAAGGAAAAAAAATTATTTGGAACTCTTGGTATTGAAATTGGCACTTGTTCTCAGCCTTGTTTCTACACTTTCCCCTTTGCTTCAATTACCTGGCTAGATTGTAGAAATATTATTACTACTAATAACATAAAAGCTAGTATTTATATAACACTATGTGCCAAGCACTTTACCATGATTTCATTTGATCCTCACAACAACCCTGGGAGGTAGGTATTATTATTATCCCCATTTTATATGTAAGGAAACTTGAGGCAAACATGTTGAGTGAATTGCCCAGGGTCATATAGTATCTGAGGTCAAAGATTTTTCTGACCTCAGGCCCAGCATTCAATTCACCACCAGACTGCCACAAAAATTGTTATTTATTGCTGTAGATACAACTTTCTCCACCCAATAGATCAAATCTTTTTGAACATTCCCCTAAGTTGTCTTAGGCAAGACCCTGCTTTGCCCTGACTTTTTTTCATTTCCACCACAATAACATTCAATTTGAGGCATTGTTTTAAGTTATTTGGAGGGGAGTTTGGGAGAACCAGGTATTTTCTGGCCTTATTTTGCCATCTTCCCACAATTCTCTCTAAATAGTTTTACCAGTAAAAGGACAGAATTAAAAAAATTGGCCTTGTATCTAAAAAATATAGGAAACCACAAATCTTAAGTCCCTAATTAAATACCGAAATAGAAATCCTGAATATCAAAGGAAAGATTAACAAAACTGAAAGTACACAAACATTGTATGAATAAAACTAAGAGCTAGTTGGCACACTAGGAGCTACCTTGATTTTTTTTTAAAAGAAGAAAACCAAATCATCGGTTTCAAAAATTAAAAGCTGAATTCAGAACCAATGAAGCAGAAATAAAAGAAATTCTTAAGAACTATTTTACCCAAATATATGCTAATAAAACTAACTGAAATCCAAATTAACTAGACAAATATTTACAAAAATATAAATTGTCCAGGTTCACAAAACAGGAAATAGAATAAAATAGAATACTTAAATAACCCTATTTTAGAAAAACAATTGAAAAAATCATAAATGAACTCCCAAATTTAAAAATCCCTAAATCAGATGCATTTATATGCAAATTCTACCAAATATTTAAAGATGTATTAATTTCACAATTGTGCTATGCTTTTTTTACTTTATTATTATTTTTTGCTGAGGTAATTGAGGTTAAGTGACTTGCCCAAGGTCACACAGCTAGGAAATGTTAAGTGTCTGAGACCAGATTTGAACTCGGGTACTCCTGACTTCAGGGCTGGTGCTCTATCCACTGTACCACCTAGCTGCCCCTACTTTATTTTTCTTGAAGGTTTTTTTTTTGGTTTGTTTTTGTCTAATTTTTTTAAAAACATGATTATTAAGGAAATGTTTGGGTGGTGAAGCTTATAGACCTCTTCATAGAATACTGTTTTGTTAGTTATATTAATAATTGAAGGTAATTATGAATTCAATTAGAGGTAGGTGGAAATTATAAAGGACCTAGAAACATTGGAGAGGAGAATGAGCTTATGAGGAAAAAGATCTGGGGAAAAAGGAGGAGACAGTGAGGTTGGGGAGTGGTAATGTTGAGGTTGGGAAAGGATGACCAGTGTCATGAGGTATCTCAAAAGAATTTGCAGGCTTGAACCCATCTCTTAGTCAAAGGGGCAAAGTTTTATTGCAACAGTAACGCCTATTACAAATCTGACTGAATTGCAAGGGAATTCAGCAGAGAAACATAAGCAAGAAGAGACTTATCCAGCTTCTATCATAGATATACTAATTCTATGGCTCAAGGGTAGGGCTAGGAAGTAGTGGTTCTCATTTAGCAAATTATTACTGACAAGATTACCAGTCAGCGATGAATTGAGGAGTGGTCTTATTCACTATTGTCTCAGAAGTTTGATCTGTGGGAGTTTGCTGAGGCCAGAAGCTATCTGACTAAGGAGTGGTCAGACATAGTGTGTGGGTTTCCTGAGGCAGATTCCAAAGCTAGAAGATTTAGGTCTACTGACATTGTTAGAACAGAAGCCCTTCAAGGTCAGGGAACCACAAAATCATGTTACATCATTTCCTCCACCTCAAGCAGTCATCTCCAAATTCATTTGGGACAAAGGGATGGAGGTCTCAACTTCTGGAGCTGCTTCAGGCTGAGAAGGGATGTAGAACCGACTCTGCTCAGTGGGGGTCCAGACTGAGAGGGAAAACAAGTGACTTGGAGGTGGTCAGCAGCGTTAGGTGCTGAATGTCAAAATCAGGTGTCAGGTGATTTCAGCTTGACCAAGTTGTTGGAATTTCATGAATTGGAGTCTAGAAGAAATTCTCACAAGTGTTTTTTTTTTATATTAAAAATACAAGAACCAAATATGAGCAAAAGAAAAAGAATTAAAAGTGGAGTTAATAGGGGTAATAGCCAGGAATCCCACCCAAAGGAAGGCTAGGGCTGGGGAGAGATGAGGCTATCATGAATGCCTCTTATCCAAATAGCTTTTCCTAGGATAAATATACCAAAGAATGTTTTCCCCCAACTCCTTGCTTTTGAGTCTTTGAAGGGGTGGGGGCAATATCTGAAGCAGTATAATTATACACAGTGAAAAAAAGCATTCAGATGACCTAGGGTGCAAGCATTAGATGGAGAGGATAATATGCAGAGTGGAGATAATAATTAATCTTAAATGGGTTTGATCTCCTTTAGCAAAAACCTGAACCTTCAGTCTTACAAGGAAGGCTTTTACCCAATTAGTAAAAGTGACAACAAAAATCAAAAAGCAGTTTGAAGTCTTTGAGAGGGGGTATATGTGTAAAATCCATCCGCCAGTCCTTCCCTAAGTATATATCCTTCCTCCAGATAGGCTTCAGGATGGGGAGTTTAGCAGCCCTTTCACAAACTGGGCATATTTAACAAATCGGTTTAATTGTTTCTCCTAGCTTGTGACCAGTGAAAACAGGTTTCACAAGAATTGGAGAGTATGTTTTTTCTAGTGAGTAGTTTGGTGTAGGCCATAGAGAAGTTTCCTTTGGATGACTTTGGCATTCGAAATGTTAGTTCTCAGGAAGTTATGAAGAAGCTTCAAGGAAGGTGGGGTAGAAGCATTATGAGTGAGTTTGCCAGAATAATTTTGGAATGGATATCCTACAATTATTATGTGGGTAAGAAAACAAGGAATAGTCAGATTAAAGTTATTCCTCTGGGGGGTAGCTAATATAAATAGGAGGCATCCAGGGTGAGGGTGGTGACATTTGAGAAAGGGGCCTTTACAAATAATGCATCAGGTCACATATGTGGGATGCTGAGGGCACACCCAACAATCCTGAATGCCCCCATTGCCCATGGAGTTTCCTAGCCTGATTAAGGACTAAGATGTTATCTCCTTACTGGCAAGAGCCACAGGGTGACATCAAAAGAGATGGAGAGAAAATGCCAAGAGCAAATCTCTCATAAATAACAAGAAAGTAAGAAAGCTAATCTTAAGTGCCTCAGCCAGTTATTTGAGTTATTTGAGGAGTGAAGCTGGCCCATAGTCGATGGTTTGCCTCTGGGATTAGAAGCTGGCCTGAGAGTGTTTGAAACCACCCAGAAGAGGTGTGTCCCCTTTCTTCAGAGTTGGGGAAGTAAAGATGCCATAGTCAAGGGCAAATGGGGAAGAGGCAAATGGGCAGCGGCATAGGCAGCCCAATCTGCAAGCCTGTTTCCCTTGCATATTTAATAGGAGAACTTTTTGCTGTCAAAATTTTTTTTTCATATAACCTTATGAGCGTTCAAAATATGAAAAGCATATTTGGAGTCAGTATAGATGTTCACTCTCATTCCTTTCCCCAATTCTAAAACTCCACGAGGGCAAAAATGCTCTGAACCTGGTGGGGGGTTAGAACCTCTAATGGTTGGCCTAGGGTGAGCTTAGAGGCTTGGCTATCATGATGGAGTAAAGGGAAGCTTGGCCAAACCCCATCACTCCTGGTTCTGAGTACACCAGGAGACAGGGCACTGGCTTGGTGGGTAGAAGGGGAGGGGGGCTTTCTTGACCTCTGAGAACAATTTCTCTTCCAGTGCTCCTCCTGATTGCACTTGTGTCAAGGGCCTGGTAAATTTCTCCAAGAACAGTTGCAAGCCCAGTGGCCCTGGCTGTGACATCTAAAACATGAACCCTCATAGTTCTTGTTTATGGCAGCAGCTAAAAATTGAGTCCTCAGCAAAAAAAAAATCCCTTTTGTTTTAGGGAGAAAACAAGACAATTCTTAAAATTGAGATACAACAGATTTTAAAATTAACTTTAGTTAATGAGCCTAGACAAACTGAACTGCAATTTGATTATTTTATAATTCACAAACATCATTTTTATTTTATAAGTCAGGAAGAGATGTAAGTTTTTACTGACAGGGCCCCCAGAAGTCTGATAACTCTAGATAAAAGTTTTTTGAAGGAGTGGCAAACTGCTTTTTTGTTTCCAAAAATTCTTCTGTTAACACTATCAGTGCAAATAGATCCCTTTAGTGGGATTTCCTTTAAAATTGATTTTTACTATCACATCTCAAAGAAATTCCCAAATTTCTTTATATACACATAGAAATCATTTATCTGTTGGTCACATTAAAAAAACAAACCCATAAAGTTATCAAATATGAAACAATTATATCCAATAAAGTAGTTAACATTCATATAGCTTGTTTTATGCTAAGCACTTCACAACTATTATTTCTCTTGACAAATCAGAAAACTGAATAGAGAGAAAATAATTTGCCATAAATTACATAGCTAATACATATCCATAATTGAGACAGAGAATGTCTTAAAAATTCAGAGACTGACTGGCTTTCTGGGTGCTACCAGGGGTACCTGAATTCTTCCCAGGCAGTTCCTGGAGAAAACCTGATGAAAGCTGGGGTGCCAGGATATCCCTTTGATGGTGCTGACCAGTAATCTTGTCAATGAATTGAGGAGTGGTCTTATTCACTATTGTTTCAGGAGTTTGATCTGTGGGAG
The DNA here is from genome assembly GCA_023553655.1 of Myrmecobius fasciatus. Classification (NCBI taxonomy): domain Eukaryota; kingdom Metazoa; phylum Chordata; class Mammalia; order Dasyuromorphia; family Myrmecobiidae; genus Myrmecobius; species Myrmecobius fasciatus. The sequence goes on from JAJPUD010005437.1 coordinate 102,940, forward strand.
TTCCCTGAGGACAGAAGTTATTTGACTGAGGAGTGCTCAGACATTGTGTGTGGAGGTTTCCTGAGGCAGATTCCAAAGCTAGAAGGTTTAAGACTACTGACTTATTGTTAGAACAGAACCCCCCCCCAAGTCAGAGGACCACAAAATCATATTACATAAGTAGCATCTCTAACCAGAGGAATAATAGGGTTCTGTACTGGGGATGGTGCAAAGGTCTAGGTTTGGATTTGCCAGGACCAAGTCTCCTTGGAATTGATCAGAATGCTTCAAGTGGCAGCTTAGGAGATAAAAACAACATACAGGAAAGTCTCACCAATTATGGCAAGTAGTGTCTTCATGCCATCAGAGGGCCATGCTCCTTCACTTTCTCATGTCTTTCTTCTTATCTTGAGCTGCCTAGTCTCTCTGTTCTTTTCTTATCTCTGGCATTGAAGCTCTTACACATCCTTTTCCTCACCCACTCACCCTCCTGACACGGATCTGTGACCCCCAATCTTTTGGGGTCCCTTCCCAATCTCAACATTGAGGCCTTCTCTGAGACTGGAATTGGTCTCTATGGAATAGTAATAGTAATATTCTTTTAAAAAATCCATCTACTTACATAATACTGAATGGGACCAGATGCAGATTTCTCAGAGACTGTAGAACCTTAGGCCTAAGTTTCAGGAAGTTATATGATCCCTATTCTCAGAGGACCATAGGGCAGAAAAGGTCAAACCCTAGGCCTAAGTTTCAGGAAATCACATAACCCCCAGGAAGTAGACAACGTTGTTGATCATTGGTCAATGGTTACTTCCTTTTCAGTCCATCCAATGAATTTAAAAATCAACAGAAAGGGAGGGGGGTATACCCCCTATCTTTTCTGCTATTTTACTTATTTTATTTTTATATTATTATTATTATATTAATAATAATTAATATAAAATATTATTATATTTTATTTATTATTCTCTGTTTTACCATGTGCTACACACAACACTGGACTGTCCAGTTAATGTGCTTGAACTTCTTGCAAGGACTGAATAAATGCTTTCTGTTTGTATCTGGAGATGCCTCTGAGTAGTCAATTTGGATGAAGTGGCAGGGGGGAAAGGGGGAAGTTGGAAGATACAGTAGGGCAGGATGGTCTGGCTCTTGGTTCCACACAGTACTGTTTTTATTTTGAGGTAATCAGGATTAAGAGTCACACAACTAGTAAGATTCTGAGGCTAAATTTGTATTCAAGTCTTCCTGATTCTAGAATCTGCACTCTATTAATTCTACTACCTAGATGCCTCCCACTCCCTTACATAGTGCTTTTAAGTTTTTTAAATATTTAAGTTTTAAGTATTTTTAAATTTAAAAATTTTAAAATTTAAAAATTATTTTCCTCATAAAAATCCTGTGGAATAGATGATTCAAGGATTATATCTCTCATCGTGCAAGTGAAGAAACCAAGACACAGAAAATTTAAATGACTGATTCAGCTTTATACAACTTGGTAAAGTTAGAAGTTGGACTTGAACTCAGATCTTCTGAATTGATTAAGAGAGGTGAGGGAAGAGTTCCCCTCAGGGAGATTTCAGCAAAAGGTGAAAGTTCACAAAAGCTAAAAGACTGAGACATTAAGGGAATATTCAGATATAAAGAAGACATACACCAACATTCCCAGAAAGGTGTGTATATTTTAAAGAGGCTAACAACATAGTACATGTACCTCCAGGACAAAAATTACACTCAAGTTTTTGTTCCAGCTTCTTGTCTACACAAGATGTCCGAAGAAGTATGGGAAGTGAAAATGACTGAGATAAAACTAATTATTTTAAGGCAATGTGAAGGAGCTTATGGAGGGAAGGTGTGTTTTATCTTGGAGAAAAAGAGGCAAGCCTGAGAAGAACCTCAAAGGTGGGATTTTGAATGAATCAAAGGAAAAAAAATTATCCAGTCCTAAATTAAGGTCATTTCTCTAACTGAAAACAGAATGATTTTTTTTTTTTTTAGCACTTCATGGTAATGTTGAAGCATCAGTTCTCTGTAACTATTTATTGAAGGGTAAACTCAAGAGATCATGTGCTACCATCTCAGAATAGCCTAACAACCTTCACAGCCCCAATGGACCGTCACTTTCCTGTGACTGCACTGTCCAGCCAATCACTGAGTGACTTGCTCCTCATACAGACTAGACTTCATGTCCTAGGGGCTACCACAAGAGGTCAAGTAGAGACACTGGTATGCTTAGCCAAGAGCCAGAAGAAGGCATTTGTAAAAAGAAAGACTATCAAAGTTGTAAATCACCTTGGCCATGTTTTTATAGTGTTAATATTCTTGCATAAAATGTTTCCCTTATTCCACTTACTTCATTCTGCATCAGTTTATACAAATTTTCTTAAGTTTTTTCTGAAACTGGGATAATCTTTATTTTATTTCTTTATTTCTATTTTATACTAGTATTTCATTATATATATATATACATACATATACACACATCATAATTTGTTCAAATATCCCCAAATTGATAGGTACCTCCTTAGTTTCCAGTTTTTTGCCGCTACAACAAATGTGGTTAAATATTTTCATATTTATGGTTATGCTAGACCCAGCTTGAACTGGCTCCTGAGAGCCAATTGTTAAATTTTTAGTGTGTGCATTTATACTTCAAAAATTGGCAAACTCTATAAATCAAGGCTTTTTAAAAATTGTTTTGTTATTTATCGAGACTTGAGAAAGTGATGGAAAAATATTAATAATGCAGATTAAATTAGGAATATGTATTTGTATATTTTTTTGGTGGGGAAAGCCAGTTGTTAAGTATTTACTAGCTCATAGTTAAGTGATTTGCCCAGGATCACACAAGTACTAAGTGACTGACATCAAATTTGAACTTAGGAAGATGAGTCTACCTGACTCTAGGTTTGGCACTCTCACCACTTTGCTATCTAGCTGTTCCATAAAGATTATAGCTAGCATTTATGTAACATTTTAGAATTTGCAAAATGCTTTACATTATGTAATTTCATTTTATCCTGAAACAACCCTATGAGGGCATCCCCATTTTTCACATGAGAAAATTGAGACAGAATGTACATGAATTGCTTACACACAACCAGAAAGTGTCTGAGGCAAGAATTGAACTTTTCCCCCTCTAGTTCTACTCCCTCCCTTAGTCTTTTTTATTTTTGTTAATCTACATCCCTCTTTCTCTTCCTCCTTCTCTCCAAATCCATAACTAGAACCCAACTATTAGGGATATGTCTCATAAGATTATATTCCCAGGGCAAGATTATTCCTTCGGGTCACTGTTTTCTACCTTTTGTCCATTCCCATCCCAATGCCAGCTGGCTTATAACCTAATCAGCCCCATAGCTGCATATTCATCCTCCTGATAGCTTGCATTAGTCTTGCTCCACTCCTAAAGAGGAAAGAAATGCTCTTTTTCTCTAAAGAAATGTTCTTTTTCCTTCTTCTCTACTAACACCAGGCAAATTACTATCCTGGGGATCATGCTTCTGCCTCCAAATTCTAACCATTTTATATTGGAGAAGCCATACCTCAGACTTTCCCCTTCCCACATGTATGTTCTGTGTTGTCCTCACAAATTTTGTTGTGCCACAGTTCCATGTCTCAGTTTCCCTCAATTGCTCTGTTTCAATTTCTCTTAATTCTTCTGCCTCAGTAGCAATTACCCCCCCACTTCCTGATCATCAGAAATAATTGGGCTAGCATTCCAAAGGAATCATAAAACCTCCAGATGGTCCATCTCAACAAACCACTTATCTTTTGGCTTCCGACTTACTATCTCCCAGGTCCTTTCCCAGGCTTGTCGCACTTCCTTTACTCCCTACCTGTCAGAATTGAATTGATAGTCCTTCCTGGAACTCCAATGCCCCCCAGTGCTCAACCCCTCCTTCTGCTCCTTCTGCCTCATGAGCTCTTTGTTCCCAGGAGTCCTATAAGAATCCTGAAATCAAACTCACTAATTGCTGGATATTGATATCCAGTCGGCTGGCAATGACCACCAGTCTAACTCTCTGGGCTGGTCCTACTTGAGATCCAGTCGTCTGGCATGTTTGCCAGTCTCAACTCTAAATGGACTGTGTGCTTTGAGACAAGAGTCCCACCAATCAGGATTCATAGCCATGGATTCAAACTCTCAATTAACATCAATAAAATATTACCTAAACTCCAATGTGTGATACTGCCTCAGTTTCTCCCTGAGCATTACAATATCTCTATCCATCTCCCTGACTACTAAACTTGCTTCAGGAGCTGAAAATTTTAGGATTGTTCTCTTGATCTTTTTATTATCCTCCTTTCATCCCTTCAGGCAAAATATTCTCCTAGAATTACCCCAGAGCCAGGACTCTGGAAAAATCTGTATCTAATGAGGAATCATAGGTCTCATATTTTTTACCTAGAGAGATCTGGCTTTCCCATTACAATGGTACCCTAAGATCAAGATCATTGCTAGCATGGGGCACCACACACCTCTTGGAGCCTTCCTGATTGAGCTGTGGAGTCTGGTGTTCTTTGAGGATCTTCTGAGTCACAGACTTGATGCTTTATCACCTTTACTCATTACCCATAGTGAAGAGAGTGAGCCCAAGGGAGCCAAGGTTCTCATTTAATGCCCTAGACTGCAGGGTGAACCAAATTTCTCCTAGCTATTACACATCTGAATAATATGACTGCTTTTTGATACTGAATAAAAGTTTTGGCATGTAAACTTATTTTATGGAGTCTCATCCTTCAGGGAACTTCAGGACAATTCCTGTAGCAAAGACGATGATGATAATTATATATACTTTGTCTTGTTCCCATGTAGTTTGGATGTCTTCCACTATGTTTTTATGTTTTGAAATCTTTCATTTATTAGGATATTTTGAGTATTTGATAAAGTAAAATTTTAAAAAATTTATACAAATTGTAAAATATTGAAGACATTCATTGTAATCAGTTGTTATTATTGTTATTTTTAAATCATAGAATGTCAGAGTTAGTAGAGACCTCAGTGAGATTATACTTATTCCACTTGACCACATGGGATAGAAGTAAGAGTAGATGTTACAAAAAGGCAAATTTCAGTTTGATGCCAGGGAAAATTTCCCAATAGTTTAATCTGTCCAAAAGTGTAATGAGCTGCCTCAGAGGATGGAGGAGTCATCATTGCAAGAAGTTATTAAACAAAAAAGTATTGCTACATCACTGGTTAGGTACTATCACCTCCATTTTTCACATGAGAAAATTGAGACAGAGAAAATATAAATGAATTGCCTAGTATTGCACACACAACTAGAAAGTATCTGAGGCATTATTTGAACTCCTCTTTCTCTGTATTTCTACTCCCTCCCTTAGTTTTTTTTAATTAAATTTCAGTTTATAGGATAGAATATTATTTTCTATGCATACATCTACTAGAAGTTCTCTGAGAGTTCTTCTCACTCTAACATTGTGTGAATCTGTGATATAGTGCAATCTATCCTTGAAAAAGAAATGTCAATTCCAGTGTGTCTGAAAGCAGCCACCTAGTCTCTGCTTCATGGCTTCAATGGCTTCAACCATTCCTTGAGGAAGCCCATCACACTTCTGGGATGGTCTCAAATGGAGAGGAAGCTTTTCTTGACATCATATCTAAATATGATTCTAAATAATGTTTCACATGTGGAGCCCAGCTAGTGAAGAAATCCATCTTCAGCATGGCCAACATTCATATAGTTGAACACTGCTATTATGTATTCCTGAATCCAGCTCTAGCACTTTATCCACTGCTTCATGAATGTAATGTGCAAAGACAGCTTAAAAATCAATTGTTTCCCCAAAAGGACATAAAGTGAATCAAAAACTTGAATTACATAAAGCAGAAAATAATACTGCCTAGCATTTTCCAACAGAGACAGCAAAACAAAAGGATCCATGAATCACTTGGACCAGAATATTTATACCAATTCATAAATTATCAGCAGTATCTTAGTATGACTGTCTCTCCACAGCTGCTACCACATGGAATATTCCAAATTTTTGTTATCTTTGCCAATTCACTGGAGCAATTTGGTTTGAAATAAAATTTACATGATATTTAATTGTTTACCATTCTTTTGCTCATATTCTTTGATAATTCATTAAGGAATGGCTCTTATTCTCATATATTTCTGTCATATGTATATGTATGTATGTATAGGATATCATACCCTTACAAAAGAGATGTTTGATGCAAATTTTTCCCAGTTGACATTTCCTTTCCAACTTAGTGTGATGTTCACACAAAATATTTTTAATTTTATATAATAAAGATTATCTACTTTTTTCCTTTGGAGTTCAATGTAATCCACCTCACTTTTCCCTTCACTATAGCCTTTAGCTCCAGCAAACACTTCTTTTCACAACAGGACTGCTAATAGTCCAATCTCCATCTGAAGATGTATTTCATCTCTCTAGGCCCAGATATTATTCTACAACTCCACCTACTTGGCAGCTGCCACCAAAGCCTGTCACCTGACCGACCCCTACCCAATGAGCTCCTACCATTTCAAATTCACTGGCTTAGCTTTCTATACATTATTTTAATTTTCACTTTGTAGAACACAGAATCCACAACCAATCTAGAAGAACTTCCCGAGGTGCCAAGGTAGGCAATGTCATAAATATCATCTGTGACCATCTGTAATTCTCTTTCTGTCTTTTGGTGATTGTTTTTTTTTTGTGGCAAAATGTATAAATTGGATGAATTTTGAGTGGGATGTAGTGGTAGGGTGAAGGAAATGTTGGATTTGCTAATCTCCAAGGTCCTATCCATCTTCATGACTACACAAAGATTTCCTCACCTCCCTTCCTCCTCTTCCAATACTTTATCAGAGGAAATGGACCAGAGGAACTGATGGTTTGAAAATGGACTTTCTGAGAGATCCAGGGAGTCTCCAAAGGAAGGGTGAAGTATCTGTGAATTTGACATGGAGGATGGTATATGAAGGTAATAGATAGAGTGTTAGAAAAGACCTGAACTTATATCCCACTGCTGACACTAACTCTGTGAGCATGAGAAAAGCCTTTGAACCCTCTAATACTCATCTTTAAAATGGGGATAGTAAAACTGGTAGTAATTACTTTTTAGAATTCTTATGAGATTTGTTTGAAATGATGCCCATAAATTGTTTTGCAATTTTCAAATTGTGATACAAAACGTTTATCACTATTATTATTGGAGAGAAAGGATCAGCTATTAAACTCCTCTCTTTGTGAGACCCAAGGCCACACACTATCAGATAACTCCAAATGGATACAAAATATGCACTCTGACCAGTAGAATTTGTAACTCTTCAGACTTCTGAATGGACGAGGGCCCTCTGAACCAAAACAGGGCAAAGAAATTTGGTAATTGAAGGCACTTCATGACCAAGGAAATTAAGGAGATTCAGGAGATGAAGAACTGAAATAATGGAGGAAGAGGGATGCAAACCAGTTCCTGAAAATGTGTTCAGAGGAAGGAAGGAAGGATAATGAGATTGTGGAAGGAGCCCTAGACAGGAAGGAATTAAATAGAACAAGGATCACACAGTCTTCACAAAAACCCAAGGAAGTAAGTGCTATCATTATCCTCTTTTTACAGTTGAGGGAAATGAGGCAGGCAATGTGGAATCATTTGGGCTTTATCAAATCCTGGTTTACCAGAGCTATATTTCAAAAAGTTATGAATGCCCAACATGATTCATAAAGAAATGTGTGAAAAATGTACATATATGACCAGAAAAAAATTAAAAAATAAAATGGGAAAAAGGAAGTTATGAATGAAAACTACATGCGACAAAAGAATTAATTGTTCCAGTTTTAAAATAATGATAGAGTAAATAATTAAGAAAGAAAAAAAGTCTAGCTTCCCAAACTCAATAACTCTTCCAAAATATTAGTAAATAAAACCACATATAAGGACATGACTCTTACTTGCATGAGCTAAGTGAAATGAGCAGAACCAGGATATCATTATACATGGCAACAAGACTATACAATGATCAATTCTGATGAACATGGCTCTTTTCAACAATATGTTTCAAACCAGTTCCAATTGTTCAGTGATGAAGAAAGCCATCTACACCCAGAGAGAGACATGTGGGATCTGATTGTGGACCACAACATAGCATTTTTACTCTTTCTGTTGATGTTTGCTTGCATCCTATTTTTCTTGTACAGCAAGATAACTGTACAAATATGTATACATATATTGGATTTGTCATATATTTTAACATAGTTAACATGTATTGGACTACTTGTCATCTGGGTGGGGGGAAGGAGAAAACAATTTGGAACAGAAAGCTTTGCAAGGGTCAATGTTAAAAAATTACCCATGCATATGTTTTGCAAATAAAAAGTTTTAATTAAAAAATAAATTAAAAAAAAGGATATGACTCTTCATGTGGACAGGAGAAAAGAAGAAAGGGAAAGGGAAAGAGGAGGAGAAGGAAGAGGGAGCAAATAGCAACATTGTACAACAAGAACTGCTCAGTTAGGTCTTTGAGGGTGCAACCACTACTACTCATAAATTATTGTTCATCCTTCATTCTTAAAAGAGGACCAGTGATACTAGAAGTGCAAGTGAATTGGATTTAAGTGAAACAAAGCATTGCAAAATCATCAACCTCACTCTCTCCTCCAAAATCATCAGAGTCCAGTGTCAAGACATAGATCAGAATGACTCAAGATAGATCCCACCTTCTTTGAGAGTTTAGGCACAGAAGAAAAGCAGTAGTCAGTATAAATGGATCAAGTGAGGGTTTTTTGAGGATGAATTCTTGTAGACAATAAGGAAGTAGTAAGTAGAATGTGAAGATGAATGAGAGCATAGGAATGATAGAGAGTAGAAACATGCTGAAGGAAAATGGGAACACTTCTGCATATGGAGAAGTTTGTCTTTGCATAGAAAAGGATTGAGATGGTCGTAAAATATATCTGAGTGAAATAAGATGAGGAGGGATGAAAAGGGAGCTACTCATGAATTACCTTAATTTCATTTTCAGAAAAATGTGAGTCAAGATCTCAGCTGTGGATGTGGTCAGATCAACGTTATAATTATTTTTGTAAGTGGTTTAAATGTTGGTAAAGGAGTAAGCGGCCATGGGAATAAAAAAGTTGAGGAATTAGGAGTTTAGTGTATCTGAAGAACTATCAAGACATATGTTGAAGTCCCCTAGTATGAAGACAGGAGTTGAGGAGAGACTGTGAACCAAAATAAAGGAGTATTCTGAAGGTTTATAAACAATTAACAGAAATGATTGGGTGGTAGATATAGATTGTTATTATTGTTTTTCCTTTTTTCTTGAAGAAGAGCATGACATCAAACAGGTGATGTCATGGCATGCAAGTGAATTGAATTTGAGTGAAGATGAGCTGTGCAAAGTCACCAATCTCACCTTTTCCTCCAGAGCCATCTGGGTCTAATAGCAAGCTATAGAGATCAGAATAACTGGAGATGGTCCTGGATGCAGTGAGATACCTCTCTCGCTCCATCCCCTCCTTCCTTCCTTCCTTCCTTCCTTCCTTCCTTCCTTCCTTCCTTCCTCTCTTTCTGTCCTTCCAGTGGCCATGGGGAGCAAGGAATATTGCTACTTTCCTATCTTGGTCAGTGGATTGGAGTAGTAAGTGAATGTTCAGCCAGTGTTGGAAAGAGTGGGTAGGGAGATTCTGTTATCAGGAGAGAAGCAAGTTTCAGTTTGAGCCAAGAGATAGAAGGAGTTGGTAAGGAAAAGTTTCAAGATGAAAGCAATTTTGTCTCTGGAGTAGGCTTATCAGACAGCACAGCAAAAGGAGTGGATAAGTGTTCAATGGGCCACTGGGTGAGGTTGAGAGGAATGAGAATAAGGAATAAGCCAGTGCTGGAGTGCAGAGAGGGGAGAAAGAATAGAGAATAAAGTTTGAAAGATGACCCTAGGATGGAGAAGGGCTATGACCAAAGGGAATTTGTTAATTATTAAGTAATGACTTTAGATAGATTTTCATTTTCCATTGAAAGGAAAGAAACAAGCATTTATTAAGTATCTACTCTGTACCATACACTGTTCTAGGCACTTTCCATACATTTCATTTGGTTCTCATGGCAATCTTAGGAAGTAAGTGCTATCATTATCCTAATTTACAGTTGAGGGAACTACTATAACAGACAAAGGTCAAGGTACTTGTTAAGGTACACTTAGTGTAGTGTCTAAAGTTAGACTGGAATTCAGAAAGGTCTGAATCTTCTTGGAAGACTTCAGGTCCAGTGCTTTATTTACTGTCATCTAGGTGTTGGAGTTCTCTGGGTGAAATCTTCTAAAGGAAGATAGTTAAATGGTGTTAGGAGCTAAAGGATTAATATCATTCCCCTTCTCCAAGGCAGGAGACTAGGGTGGAGATCTGGTGGAATGGCCACCAGTGTGCATACAAGAAGGTTTATAAAGCTGTGTGTGATTCTATTATTTTATGAACCCAATAAGAGACATGATTGCGATTAATTACAATTGGAGAGATCCAGGATTTTTTTCTTTCCTATTTCCTCATACTCTACTATATTAAATTAGTCCCAGAATAATAGGGCTGATAATGAAGTTGAATATAACAGGGGAGGGCATAGATAATTTGTCTTGATGACCCACACTGAGGATAGTCTGGAAGTAAGAATGACATAATCCAAATCACTCCTCATTAGAATACATCCACTTCTCATTATAATATTCATTTTCTTATTAGAAGAAAACAAATGACCCTCCTTTTATTAATTATTTACTAGCCACAATATCATTAATTATCCAGAAATTGTTTCTTGAATTTTTTTTAATACATCACATGAGAATGGGGGAACAGATTTCTGGTAAGACAAGGTTTTAAATTCTGCCTCTTGAAAGCATGGGATCACTCATGATTACATCCATCTGTCTCCTCAGAGGAGGGTTAAGGTGTGATTCCCTTCTTGGAGACTATGAACAACATGTTGCATCACAGTTCCAAGGGTAACCAAATCTAAGGAGATAAACCAATATGGGAAAGGAGTTTATAGCTCTGGTATGAAGTCAAGAAATTAGTCCTAAATAGGTCTGGGAGTAAGATGCTCATTTATCTTATTCCCTTTCTTATATCTGAGATCTCCTACCTAAGTGGAGGTGAGCATTTTTCTCATTTCTTTCTCACTGTTGTGTGAGGTTTCAGTGCCAATTTTTCAGGTTTCAATAGAAGGAGAAAAAGAAAGGAAGTGGGAAGTTTGCGGGGGGGGAGACAGAAAAAAGAGGAAACCAAGGAAGAAATAAGAAAGTAGCAAGAGATAGCAAGAGATGTTGAACGAAACATCGTTCTGCTCGAGTTGAAGTCATCCAACACACACACACACACACACAGAGAAAGAGAGGGAGAGAGAGAGATCGCCACTGTATTGATAATGCAGAGAAATATCAAAAATCAGAATTTTTCAAACTAATTTGACTAAGAAATACTTTGGCTTTTCAAATATGTTGACAGAACTCATAATTCTTAACAGGATGGAGCATGGAAAATATTGTTAGGAATGAGAAAGCAAGATGGGAGATTGGGAGTAAATTTGGTAACAACAAAGTTACTTTGCTATTAATTTGTTGTGAGAAGTGGCTGATATTGTTTTGATGTAGAAAACTATTGCATTTATTTGGCACATATGTGGCTTTAATGATTAATAAATTAATAGGAAAAATATCACTGGTATCAACATTATCCCTTTGAACCCTCTTCATTAGTTGCCATAGAATAATAGTTAAGTTGTGAGCCCCTGAGCACAGCCCGGTTAAGAAGGAGCTGGGTGGTATAGTAGACACTCAGAGTTGGAGTATAAAAGATCTGAGTTCACTTTCTCCTCAGACTACTTGTTAGTTATGTAACCCTAGAACAGTGCCTTAACTTCTCAGCCTCAATTTGCTCACATGTAAAATGGAATTAATAACAGCACATATCACATGAAATTAATGCTGAGAAGCAAGTGAAAACAATTCAACAAACATTTATTGTGTCCCATTTGTGCCAAGTACTGAACTAAGCACTAGGGAATGAAAGAAGGCAAGAGGAAAGGAAAGGAGGAGGAGATGGAGGAACAGAATGAGTAAGGAAGGAGAAGAAGAAGGAAAGAGAGTAAAAGAAAGGAAGGGAAGAAGAAAGAAGGAAAGAGCAGAGGGAAGGAGGAAGGAAGCAAGGGAGGGAGGAAGGAAAAAAAAGGACTATTTTCTATATAGCTTCAATATAGCATATTTTCATATAGCTGTTTGCAAGTTGTCTCCCCCTTTAGATTGTGAACTCCTTCAAAGCAGAGAGCGTCTTTTGCTTTTTTTTTTCATATCCTGGCATTTAGCACAATACCTGACACAAGAAGACAATAAGTGCTTATTGGCTAACTGATTGGCTGACTCCTGAAAATATACAAAACAACACCTCATCACAGCTGTCACACTGAAACACTCCTTGTAGCCTTCTCTGTATAGCCTAACTCTCTCTCTCTCTCTCTCTCTCTCTCTCTCTCTCTCTCTCTCTCTCTCATTAAAGCTTTGTATTTTCAAAGCATATGCATGGATAATTTTCCATATTAACCTTTGCAAAAGCTTGTGTCCAATCCCCCCCCCCCCTTTCCCCTGCCCCCTCCCCTAGATGGCAAGTAATTCAATATATGCCCAACTTTATTTTCAATAATAAACTCTGCCTGAGCTTGGGTAGACCATTTCTGGAGTTTGAGGAGAGACATGTATGGGTGAGGACTAGGTACAAATAATGAGAGAGGAAGAATCAGGATCCAGAGAGACCAAGGAATGGGACTAATATTTGGGAAGCTCCAATGTATGGTGATAGTTCAAGCAGAAATCCATTCTGAGAAGGGCCATGAATACCCTCTCCTGGAGAAAGGATGTCCTTATAATTGACCTCTTTGGGGTGTAGATTGCCAAGGACCAATATGTAAGGCCTTTACCCGTGCCATGACAGAGTACACAGGTCAGATTCTCCTGAATCATCCTGATCATATGTGGGATGTCTTTCAGGTGAGGAAGAGACAAAAACCAATGGATCCTCAGGTGGGAAATATGATGAGAAGCACCATTGGCTTGTGGACAATATCATATTTATTTTCTACATCTTTCTTTCTTACCTACAGAAGTAAGTATAATGAAAGGTCAGGGCAGGGAATTCTTGAGCCAATTTGAGTGGGGAAGCCACAGGGATATGAGCATTGGTTGCCTCCACCCTTCCCCTAACCAATTTAAGCCAAACAGCCTACATAATAAAGACCATTTGGGGTTTTTGGAGGTGTTTTATCCATAAGCTAATACAGACAGAAAAGTTGTGGGAATATAAAACATATCAGAAACTGAAAATTCCTCTGTCCTCAGGGGTCTATGACTACAGTTAAGGAATTGTCTCTTGATCCCTAAATCCTCCCACTAAAACCTTCTATCTCCAAGGCTATTGGTCTCTCCTTGTCTGGAATGTTTCCTGTAAGGGAAAACTTGAGTGCAAAGAACTGGTAATGAAAATAAGTAGTAATGAGCTACCTTTGGGAATTATGGGATCTCAAAAGATTCACATCTCTCCACTTCAGTGCCTTCATTGGGAGAGTTGGGCCAGCAGTTCTCTTCAGTGAGACAATTTTAGTTGGAGAAGGCTCCCACTCCCAGTTTTTTGGGATCTCTTGAATCTTTTAACCAAAGCTGACAGTCCAGAGGGTAGGGGAACATTTGAGTGGTTGTGCCCTTTATCTTTGTTATCCTCTTGCAGAACGTCTTCAGATACAAACTTTTCTGTGGCACATGAATGGGATCCTGTCAGTGAGTTATTCAATGGAAGTGGGTGTTTGTATTTGTTATTTGTGGACAAGGCACAGTTGCCCAGGTAATCGTGACTTGGGGGCAAGAATGGGTAAAAGGAGGGTATTTGAATAATAATAAAGGACAATCCTCTCGAAATATTCATTGGATGTCAACTCTCTATGCTCATTCCGTTCTCTGGAGAGTCCTGACCCCATTTATACATTTTTCCTTCTCATAGACATGTGACTATGTCTCTCCCCAGCTTTCCACAGAAGCATGTGGATTTCTCTTTTCCTTGTGTGTAGATCCAGAGATCTCTTGAGGAATTTGGGGGTGGGGAGGAGAAAGGTTCCTGAGGACAGAATATATTGTGTATAATTCAATGTATCAGGCAATCCAGAGGTGGTAGAGAAAGCCAGCTTTAGGCTGTGATTGGGGGTGGTAGAAGAAACATGTGGTTCCCATCTCCCTAGAGGAGAAAACTGGGAAGGGAAACCATGTAGTCTACCTTGGACCAGTTTTTCTAAGAGGTGACACTCCTTTGTTCTACAGGATTTATTCACAAGGAGGATTGGATGAACTGGTTTGCTTGGAGCCTCATTTTGATCTTCATCATACTCTTAACTTTGAATTCTTTTGTATCTCGATATCTTTTCTTCCTTCTTATGATACTGCTGTTTTCAATGAATTTCACCAATATTGAGAGCATCATCTTTGTGATGCCTGTGTTAAGGATGATTTTATTTTATTTTGCTTTTTAACATTTTTATTTAAAGTGTTGTATTTCAAATTCTATCCCTCCCTCTTTTCTCCCCTCCCTCCCTGAGATTGTAAGTAGTCAGATATAGTTTATACATGTGCAATTATGTAAAACATTTCCATATTAGTCATTTTGTACAAAAAGTTTCAAATAAAAGAAAAATAGCATGTTTCACTCTGTATTCAACTGTTATGAGTTTTTTCTTTGGAGGCAGATAATATGTTTCATCATTATTCTTTTGGGATTGTCTTCAATTATTGTACTGCTAAGAATAGCTAAATCATTGAAACTGTAGGGATATTTTAAACCTATATTCAGTCTATCTGCACAAAATAGTGATTCAAATAACTGAAGCTTATGCCTTAGACATGCTGACAGAGAGAAAATGACCAGATTCTCTTGGGGAAAGAATTAAGGATCATCCAGGGCTTATCCCATAGAATCATTAAATTAGAGGTGGGTTTGGTGTTCTTTATCAGCAAATGTTTCCTCAATCTTCCCCAAATCAGATGCCTAAATCCTCATATTGGGGTATGAAAATTCCTATATACAAAATATAAAAAGTGAAAAAGTAGAATAGAATGTTAGGCATCTCATAAGAAAAACATCACATCTGAAGAACAGATCAAAAGAAAGAAAGAAAGAAAGAAAGAAAATGAAAGAGTATTTGGATTACCTGAAAGCTATAACCAAAGAAATCTTGAAATAATAACATAATGAATATTCAAAGAAAAATTGTTCTGAAGTATTAGAACAAGAAAGCAAAGTAGAACTAGAAAAAGTCCACTGATCACCACTTGAAAGGGATCCTACCAGGAAAACTTAGAGGAATATCATAATCAAATTCTGAAACTGCTAGATCAAAGAGAAAATGTTATGAGCAACAAGGGAAAAACAATTCAAAAAGGTGGATACACAATTAAAATCACACAAAACCTAGGAGTGACTACATTAAAATATCACAGATCTTGGAACACTATATATTGAATTGCAAAAGAATTAGGTTTGTGATCAAAAATATAGTCAGCAAAATTAAACAATCCTGAATGAAAAAAATGAACATTCAACAGATTATCAGACTTTCAGAATTTTGTTGCAAAAAACCTTAAACTTAGTAGAAATTTTGACATAAAGTATCTAAGAGAAATATCAGATAAACATCAAAGACTAATTTCAAGGGATTCAATAAGGACAAACTGCTTACTTTTTATACCTGGAAATATAAACCATATGTCTAAGATTGTGGTTAGTAAGTGAGTTAGTCCAAAAGAAAGATTGGGACAGAGTTGAATATGATGGGATTCTAAAAAACAAAACTGTATAAGAAAGGATTAAAAAAAAGTAATTAGATTATACGAATGAGGTGAAGGGGAAGAATTGACACAGAGGAATTAGATTGGGTAGGAGGGCTGATAGTTCTAAAATCCTACTCATATTGAGAATGGATTAAAGGAAAAAACAATAAATATACATCTAGAAGCATATAAAAGTTTTCTAAATTTATTAAGAAACAAGAATAAGAGGAAATAAGATAAAGGAGTCTAGAAGGGAGTATTGATTGATGGGAATTGAATAAAGTGTAAAAATTAGTGAAAATGAGATTAAAAGAGAGTGAAAGGATTGGGGATAGAGAATGAGGGAGGGATCCTTGGGGAATGGAGTGTAGGTTAAGTAATTACAAGGCAAGGTAGCAGGGAGAAGTAAAAGAGAAAGCAAGGATAAAATAAACAAGAGATACAGACAAAAATAACAATATACATCAGGAGTAGAATTTATCAGGAAAAAAGTAGGAGTAATAATCATTTCAGACTAAATTAAAATTAAAATAGATTCAATCAAAGGAGAAAAATAGGGAAACTACATATATGTCAAACATATTAATTAATATTGTTTTAGAATAAAACAAGTGGGAAGTATTAGGTTGGAATATTACTATGGTATAGGAAATAATGACTTGGTAGATTTAAAGAAATATGGAAAGCCTTGATCCTAGTAAGGATGATGTTATCCACTTCAGAGAAACAGAGGACAAACAAGAATAGTGCAAGCTTACATAGATGTATATGAATGCATATCTATATTTATATGTATATATATGTGTGCGTATGATTATAGATATCTATGTGTATGTATGTGTAAGTATACATACATATATGTGTGAGTATGTATTGAGTATATATGTATATATAAATGTCATAACCAGCACAACACAAATGGGCTAGTGGTGGTTGAAAATAAGGAGATGGGGTTGCTGATAATTCAACAGAGCCATTTATTGAGAGAAATAATGTTGCTTATATATCTTAAAACAAGATGTTACTATGAAAAACATTGTTCTGTAACCAACCCTGGTTTATATTTTCTATCATATAACTCTCTGTTAGTTTCTAGGGACTCAATCTTATTTAAAGTTCACAATACCCCAGAATTTTGTGTTTTTCCATGATTTCAAGCTTAAATGCACTCTTGATAAATCTTAGGAAAAGGGGAACATCCCAATTACCAAAGATACTAGCTTCCTGGGAGTTCTTTACATATAAATATATACATGTTTAACTGTAGCCAGATTTTGGTGGGGTAGAAAAAGGGAACAAAAAAAAAGTAAAAAGTGCACAGCACAGAACAAATGAAAATTTACAAGGAAATAAAGAAAAGATGAGAATTTAAATAAATACATACTTAAAAAAGAAGAAAGATTTTTTTATCGTTGCTCTGTCTGATTATTCTTATGTTTTCACTTTTGATCTGTTCTTCAGATCAGTTGTCTTTCTTATAAGATATTTCACATCCTCTTCTATTTTTTAAATATTTTATATTTTGTTTTATTATATTTTACTCTCATAACTTTTCTGGTTTCCCCTTGCCCAATTCTACTTTCCAAGGAATCATTTTCTTCCTTAACATTCTGGATCTCCATATACAGTTCATTGACTTTATTTTCATAATCTTCTTGGGGTTTTTTTGGATTGTACTTTTCTTTTTATTTTTTATTAGAGTTTTTTATTTTGAAAACATATGCACAGATAGTTTTCAACAATCACTCTTGAAAAACCTTGTGTTCCAATTTTTTTTGCTCCCTTCTCCTCATCCCATCCCCTTGATGGCAAGTAATCCAATATATATTAAACATGTGCAATTCTTCTATACATATTTCCACAATTATCATGCTTCACAAGAAAAATCAGATCAAGAAGGAAAAATATGAGAAAGAAAACAAAATGCAAGCAAACAATAACAAAATAAGTGAAAATTCTATGTTATGATCCACACTGTTTCCACAGTCCTTTCCCTGGGTGCAAATGTCTCTCTTTATCACAAGACCATTGGAACTGACCTAAATCACCTTGCTGCTGAAAAGAGCCACATCAATTGGAATTGATGATCATATAATCTTGCTGTTGCTGTGTACAAGGTTCTCCTGGTTCCACACATTTCACTTAGCATCAGTTAATGTAAGCATCTCCAGGCTTCTCTGAAATCATGCTGCTGATCATTTCTTATAGAACAATAATATTCCATAATATTCATATGTCATAATTTATTCAGCAATTCACCAAATGATGGGCATTCATTCAGATTTCAGTTTCTTACCACTACAAAAAGGACTGCTACAAACTTTTTTGCACACATAGGTCCTTTTTCCTTTTTATGACCTCTTTGGGATACAGGTCCATTCTAGTCACTGATGAATCAAAGAGTATGCAGAGTTTGATAGGCCTTTGGGCATAGTTACAAATTGGTCTCCAGAATAGTTGGATCACTTCACAACTCCACCAAAAATGTATTAGTGTCCGAGTTTTCCCACATCCCCTCCAACATTCATCATTATCTTTTTCTTGTTGTCTTAACCAATTTAAATGATGTGCAGTAATATTTTAAAGTTGTCTTAATTTACATTCCTGTGATAATTATTTAAAGCATTTTTGTATGACTAAATAGTTTTAATTTCTTCATCTGAAAATTATCTGTTCATATCCTTTGATCATTTGTCAATTAAAAAATGGCTTGAATTCTAATGAATTTGAGTCAATTCTCTTTATATTTTAGAAATGAGGGCTTTGTCAGAACCCTTGGATGTATCAACAGGTTTTTGAAAATCAAGAGAAACAGGAAAAATTCAGAAAAGAATTGAAAGTTCTAAAGAAAAATAATAAAAATCTAATGAGAAGAATGCCTTAAAAAAAAGCAAAACTAGACAAATAGGAAACCTCAGTGAGGAACATAATTACTTAAAAACTAGAATTGAGCAAGTGGAAGCTAAGTGACTTTATGATAAATCAAGACACAATAAAGCAAAACCAAAAACATGAAAGAATAGAAATAAATGTAAAATATCCCATTGGAAAAACAACTGGTCTAGAAAATAGATACAGGAAAAATAATTAAAAATTATTGATCTACCAGAAAGTCATGATCAAAAAAAGGGCTTGGACATCACCTTTTAAGAAATTATCAAGGAAAACTGTTTTGATATTCTAGAACCAGTGGGTAAAAAAGAAATTAAAAGAATCCATTGATTATCTCCTGAAAGATATCCAAAACAAAAACTCCCAGGAATATTACAGCCAAGTTGCAGAACTCCCAGGTTAACTAGAAAATATTGCAAGCATACAGAGAGACACAATTCAAATAAAGTGGAACCACAGTCAGGATAACACAAAATTTAGCAGCTTCTTCATTAAAGGACTGGAGAACTTGAGATATGATATTTCAGAGGAATGGAGATAGGATTACAACCAAGAATCACCTACCCAGCAAAATGGTATATAATCCTTCAGGGGAAAAGGTGAAAATTCAATGAAATAGAGGGTTTTCAAGCATGTATGATGAAAAGACCACAGCTGAATAGAAAATGTGATTTTCAAATATAGGACTCAAGAGAAACATAGGGATATAATCAGGAAAAGGATATCATAAGGGACAATCTATTGGCATTTCTACATGGGGATGATACTTATAAGTCACTATAACTTTCTCATTAGTATGGCTGGTAGAAGGCATATATGTGGACATATGGCATATGTGTGAGTTGAATATGAAAGGATAATATCTTTTTAAAAATAAAATTAAGAGGTGAGACAAAAATGAGCTAGGAGAAAAGAAAAGGGAAAAGTGGAATGGTATAAATTATCTTCCCTAAAAAGAGGCAGGAAAAAGCTTTTACTGTGGTGGAGAAGAGGGAGGAAGAGAGGGTGAGTGAAGCTTGCTCTCATCAGAATTGGCTCAAAGAAAAAAACATCCATGCTTAATATGGGTATAGATATCTATTTTGCCCTTTAGAAAAGTAGGAGGGGAATGGGATATAGGAAGGTAGAAGGGTGGTAAAAGGGAGATCATATGGGGGAGAGAGTGATCAGTAGCAAAACACTTTTGAGGATGGACTGAGTGAAAGAATAGAGAGAATAGAATAAATTGGGGAAAATACAGTTGGTGATAGTAATTGTACAAAGAATTTTGAAGCAATTTTCTCTGATAAGGCCTCATTTCTCAAACATAGAGGAAACTGAGTAAAATTTATAAAAAATAAGAGCCATGTCCCAATTGATAAACAATCATAAGATATGATTTATTCCCAAATAGTTATAAATCCATTCCTATCCTTTGACCTAACAATACTACTATTGGGCATGAATCCTAAAAGAAATTTTTCTTTTTTAAAAAAGGAAAAGGACCCATATATACAAAAATATTTGACAGATTTCTTCTCAGGACCAAAAAAGGGAAATTGAGGGGATGCCTATCAATTGGGAAATGCCTGAATAAATTGTGGCATGTGATTATGATGAAATATTATAGTTCTGTGGAAAATGATGACAGAATGTTTAAAGGAAAAACCTGGAAAGTCCTCCATGAACTCAAGTAAAGTGAAATATACAAATGTACAAATATAAAAATATACAAAGTAGTAGCAGTGTTCTGGGATGATCAGTTGTAAATGACTTTGTAATTCTTAGCAGTACCATGATCCATGACTACTCTGAAGGATTTATGGTGAAAAATCTTTTTTAAAGCTATGTATTTTTTTAATTAAAACTTTTTATTTGCAAAACATATGTATGGGTAATTCTTCAACATTAACTCTTACAAAGCTTTCTGTTACAAATTTCCCCCACCCCCACCCCTACTCCCCACCCCTTCCCTAGATGGCAGGATATCCACTACATGTTAATTATGTTGAAATACTTGAAAAATCCAATATATGTATATGTATTTCCACACTTACCATTGCTGTGCAAGAAAAATTGTATCTACAAAAAAAATCAGAGAAAGGAAACACAATGCAAGCAAACATCAATTGAGAGCATGAAAATGTTATGTTGTGGTTCACATTTCATATCCCTCTCTCTGGGTGTATATGGCTTTCTTCACTGAACAGTTGGAAGTGGTTTGAAACATTTTATTGTTGAAGAGAGCCATGTCCATCAGAATTGATCATCATAACTGTGCATACCCTTTGACCCAGCAGCATTTCTATTGGGCTTATATCCCAAAGAAATCATAAATGAGGGAAAGGGCCCCACATGTGCAAGAATGTTTGTGGCAGCCCTTTTTGTAGTGGCTAGAAACTGGAAACTTAATAGAAGCCCTTCAATTGGAGAGTGGCAGAATAAATTATGGTATATGAATATTATGGAATATTATTGTTCTGTAAGAAATGACCAGCAGGACGATTTCAGAGAGTCCTGGAGAGACTTGCATGAACTGATGCTGAGTGAAATGAGAAGAACCAGGAGATCATTATACACAGCAACAACAATACTATATGACGATCAATTCTGATGGGCATGGCTCCCGTCAACAATGAAATGTTTCAAACCACTTCTAATTGTTCACTGAAGAAAGCCATATACACCCAGAGAGAGGGATATGAAATGTGGACCACAACATAACATTCTCATATTCTTGATTGATGTTTGCTTACATTGTGTTTCCTTTATCTGATATGTCTTTTGTGTAGATAAGAATTTTCTTGCACAACAATGATAAGTGTGGAAATATGTATACATATATTCGATTTGTCAAGTATTTTAACATAATTAACATGTAGCGTATATCCTGCCACCTAGGGGAGGGGTGGGAAGTAGGGGGGAAAATTTTTAATGGAAAGCTATGTAAGGGTTAATGTTGAAGAATTACCTATACATATGTTTTGCAAATAGAATACAATTAAAAAAAAGAATTGATCATCATATAGTCTTGTTGCTGTGTATAATGATCTCCTGGTTCTGCTCATTTCATTCAGCATCAATTCATGCAAGTCTCTCCAGGTCTCTCTGAAATCATACTGCTGTTCGTTTCTTACAGAATAATAATATTCCATAACATTCATATACCATAATTTATTCAGTCACTCTCCAATTGATGGGCATCCATTCAGTTTCCAATTTCTAGCCACTACAAAAAGGGCTGCCTCAAACATTCTTGCACATGTGGGGCCCTTTCCTTCCTTTAAGATCTCTTTGGGATATAAGCCTAATAGAAACACTGCTGGGTCAAAGGGTATGCACAGTTTGATAACTCTTTGAGCATAGTTCCAAATTGCTCTCCAGAATGGTTGGAACCGTTCACAGTTCCACCAACAATGTATTAGTGTCCCAGCTTTCCCACATCCCCTCCAACATTCATCATTATTTTTTCCTGTCATTTTAGACAATCTGACAGGTGTGTAGTGGTACCTCAGAGTTGTCTTAATTTGCATTTCTCTGATCAATAGTGATTTGGAGCACCTTTTCATATGTCTAGAAATGGTTTTAATTTCATCATCTGAAAATTGTCTGTTCATATCCCTTGACTATTCATCTATTGAAGAGTGCCACAAACATTCTTGCACATGTGGGGCCCTTTCCTTCCTTTATGATTTCTTTGGGATATAAGCCCAATAGAAACGTTGCTGGGTCAAAGGGTAGGCACAGTTTGATAACTTCTTGAGTATAGTTCCAAATTGCTCTCCAGAATGGCTGGATCCATTCACAGTTCCAGCAACAATGCATCAGTGTCCCAGCCTTCCCACATCCCCTCCAACATTCATCATTATCTTTTCCTGTCATTTTAGCCAATCTGACAGGTGTGTAGTGGTACCTCAGAGTTGTCTTAACTTGCATTTCTCTGATCAATAGTGATTTGGAGCACCTTTTCATATGACTACAAATGGTTTTAATTTCATCATCTGAAAATTGTTCATATCCTTTGACCATTTATCGATTGGAGAATGGCTTGAATTCTTATCAATATGAGAAAATTTTCTATAAATTTTAAAAATGAGACCTTTATCAGAACCCTTAAATGTAAAGATGATTTCCCAATTTATTATAGCTTTGTATTTTCAAACTATATGCATAGTTTTCAACATTCACCCTTGTAAAACCAGTGTTCCAAATTTTTCTCTTCCTTCCATCCCCTCCCTTAGACAGTAAGTAATCTGATATATGTTAAACATGTGCAATTCTTCTATACATAAACCAAAATTATATATGAAAAATCTTATCCATACCCAGAGAAGGAACTGATTGGGTCTGAATACAGATTGAAGTATGGGGAAAAAAAGAAGAGGACCATGATATCAGGACCATGATTTGCAAATGAATTGGATTTAAGTGAGGGAGGATTGTCAAGTCACCAGCCTCACTCTTTCTTCTGGAGACATCTGGGGGCAGAGCCAAGATGGCAGAGTAGACACATCTCTGTGACTTCCTATGATTTTCCCTCACATTAACAGCAGATTAAGTCTGAACTGGTTTTGGAGGGACAGAACCCACAAATATTTGGAGTACAACAAATTTCCAGAAGAAGATTATTTAGAAGAACTTCAGAAAAGGTTTTTCAATTGGGAAGGGGGAGAGGTTGCCAAGTCCAGACTGCAGTGCAGGAAGCCTGGGGCAAGGAGCTGGGGTGGGAAGCCAGAGTCAGAAACTATGAGTTTCTAAGCCTACTCTGTTCTGGTTACAAGTCAGTGAATCAGCAGATGAGCTGTAATAGACCTCAAGCAAATACAAAAGGCAAATTGTGAACCCCTGAATCCCAGAACATAGGACCTGGCCATACCTACCCAGCACCAGAAGTCAGTCAGCAGTATTAGTAGTACTGGCCCCAGGGCAAACTAAAGCAATTGTCTCCCCTTTGCCTTAAAGAGCAGACCTCAATCTTTAAACAAATTGAGCAAAAGAGCAAAAAGAACTCTGAACATAGACAGCTTTTATGGAGAAAGAGAAGAACATCTCACACCTTAAGGATCCTATAGGCAAATCAGCTCCAGATGAAGCCCCAAAGGATGATATGAACTGGTCCCCATTTCATAACCTCTCTGGGAAGAATTCAAAAGGAATCTTAAAAGAGAGTGAGAAGAAAAATGGGGAAAGGAAATGGAATCTTTGCAAGAGGGTATTGAAAAGGAACACCAGAAATTATCTGAATAAAATTTCTTTAAAAATAGACTTGATGAATCATTTGGAGATTCAATGAAAGATCTTAGCCTTGTAGGTCTTTCTCAGGTTTGACTGAGGTAATATCTATTCAGTAATTTAAAATTAAGTAAGAAATGAGGCAAAGAATAGCCTCTTTAACTTAGTCCAAAAGATCACTCTGGGATGGGAAAATCCTCAGAGTTTCTGACCATAACAGAAACAACTGCTATCAGAGGGCCCACACAATGACCAAGCATCTTTGACTAGGACCTATTGTTGGCCAATCAATGAGAGTAAGAATGATTTTGGTTGAAATCATGTTTTTAAGAAAGAAATCTGGCCATAAACTCCAAGATATCTTAAGATATTTTACCAACCAAAATTTATATTACTTTCTGTAAAGCACCTGCAAGTAAGGGTATAATATTTGATGTGGACTGAGGAAGAGGTAGCAGAAAGAGGAAGGAGGGAGAGAAGTTTAGTCCTTCAAAAAAAGAAGCTATACCTAGGATGGAAGGATCAAATGATAGTTTTTTCAGGATGAATGTTGAAGGCATTAAAAAAAGTAGCAAATAGAGTTTGAAGATAAATGAGAGAACAGGGATAATAGAAAAGAGCATTACGCTGAACTAGAATGAGGTTACTTGTATATGGAGAGAAATCTGCCTTTACAAAGAAAAGGATGGAGATGGTAGCAGAAGGCAACTGAGTGATGTGAGAGGAGGAGAAGTGAAAAGAGAGGTATCTATGAATGATCTCAAATTTTTTTTCGGTAAAATATATGTCAAATTTCTTAAGTGTATGGAAAAAGACAGAGCCAATAGAGGTTTAAAGAAGGATAAAGAGAATTGGAAGAGTCATTTTGAAGAGTGGAAGAATGAGGTGATGTGTGTAGTGAATCTAGTCAGCACAGTTTCATAATTTTTTCCAACTTCATTCAGCACACAAGGAAGTGAAGAGTGGAGAAGTTTCAATCCAAAGGCACAATAGAGATTGATATCTAGGAGTGATAATGAGATTTAATTTAACAGGGGTAGACATAGATAATTTGTCTTGATGGCCCACACTGGGGAAATGACATTATCAAAATTGTCTGGATACTACCACTGAGGGCAGCCAGGGGTTTACCATTACCCGTCTTCAGAATACTACTGGACACTGCCCGTCTTGTTCTTGAGAAGAAGAGTCAGGAGCCAGGGGAACGGGAAAGAGAAGATAGTTTTATTGCCAATCAGTTACATGTTCAGGAACTCCTCCTTTGCCTCTTCACCTGCCTCCTCTTTATACCTTCTAGAACTCAGTGCCACATCTAAGTATAAAGAAATATAGCCAAGTTATAGCTCAGATCTTTGTGCTCACACCTGAGCATTCCTCAGTGGTCAAGGTATTCTCATGAGTGACTGCAAACACCTGAAGTCCTCAGCAACAGTCAAAGATCATAGTCTCAGTTGGATGGAAAACAGGCCCTGAGTACATGCACAATGGAGTCTGGAATTACCAATACCAGTCCTGCTTATAACCATTCTATTCAATGCTGCTGCTAAGTTGACCCTACACTAACCCAACTTAGTATTTTCTCATTTTCTCAGATTAAGCCTTAACAAGGCTTCAACAAAGCCTTAACACAAAATCACCCCTTATTTGAATCAGTCTACTTCTCATTTTAATATTCATTTTTCTCATTAGTTGTTAACCAGAGTTGACTGCCATCTACTTGGAACACTCACTTTACCAAGGTTGTATAAACGCCAATGGACTGCCATGAGCCTTTTCTGGTTTACAAGGAACAATCAAATGACCATGCTTTTATTAATTTTTCTTAGCCACAATTAATAATATAATGATTACCCAAGAATTTTGTTTTCTTGAACTTTTTATACAACTCATGAGAATGGGGGAACAGATTTGTTCTGATTTCTTGTAAGACAAGATTTTGAATCCTTCCTCCTGGCAGCCTGGGGTCGCTCATGATTATGTCCACCTGTCTTCTCAGAGAAAGTAATAGGTATGGTTCCACTTTGAGAGAGTATAAACAACATGTCACACAACAATTCCAATAGTAGGTAACTAAATTCAAGGGGATACACCAGTGTGGGAAAGGAATTTATACCTTTGTTATGAAGTCAAGAAAATTATTCCTAAATAGATTTGGGAGAACACAACATAAAGGGTATATTTTAGGTAAGATGCTGATTCTGTACTTGAGAACAACTATCTATATAAGGTGTACATTTTCCCCATTTCTTTCTCACTGTTGTGTTAGGTTCCAGTACAATTTTTAAAGATTTAAATAGAAGGAGAAAAATAAAGTAGGAATTTTGGGAAGGAGAGAGAGGAAAAAGGGAAACAACCAAGGAAGAAATAAGAAAGTAGCAAGACGTGAGTATAAAAAAAGTATCATTCTTCCCAGTTGCTAGTGATTCAGCAGCACACACATACACACACACACACATATACACATGTACACATACACACACATAAAAGAGAGAGAAACAAAAAGAGACAAAGAACCAGAGAAAGACAGAGAGAAAGATACAGATACAGAGAGATAGAGAACTGAGACAGAGACAAAGAGACAGAAAAATAGAAACAGAGTGATCTCTACTTTATTGATAGTATAGAGGAACTGCCAAAGATCAGAAGTTTCCAAACTAATTTGACTAAGAAATTCTTTGGTCTTTCAAATACATTGACAAAATGAATTCTAATCAGGATGGGGTATGGAATATGTCATAGGAAGCAATATGGGAGATTGAAAGTAAATTTGACATCAAAAATGTTACTTTGCTGGTAATATGATGTGGAAAGTGGCAGATATTATTCTAATGTGGGAAACCACTGCATTTGAAACATACTTGATTTTAATAATTAATAAATTAATAGGAAAAACATCACTGGTATCAATATTATTCTTTTGAACTCCTCTTCATGAGGTGCTATAAAATAAGTTAAAGAGTGAGACCCTAAGCACAGTCTGGTTCAGAAGGAGCCGAGTGGTGTAGAAGATGCTCAGAGTTGGAGTCAGAAAGATCTGAGTTCATTTTCTCCTCAGATAACTTTCTAGTTATGTAATCCTAGGTCATTCCTTTAACCTCTCAGCCTCAATTTGTTCATATGTAAAATGGAGTTAATAACAGCATATACCACACGAGATTATTGCTGAGATGTAATTGAAAACAATTCAATTCAATAAACATTTATTAAGTGCATCATATGTGCCAAGCATTTTGCTAAATACTAGGGAATGAAAGAAAGAAGAAAGAAGAGGAAGGAAATGGAAAGAAATAAAGGAAGGAAGGAAGGAAGGAAGAAAAGTAGGAAAGAAGGATGAAGGATGGAAGGCTAGAGGGAAGGAGGAGGGAAAGGAGGAAATGATAGCAGAAAAATGAAGGAAAGAAGGAATAAATGAAGGAACAAAGGACTTTCTTATTTATCTTCAATATAGCATATTTGCATATTGCTGTAAGTTGTCTCACCCTTTAGACAGAGCAGAAATTGTCTTTTACCTTTTTTTTATCCTTCACACTTAACACAATGTCTAACACCTAGAAGTTAATAAATGCTTATTGACTAACTGCTTGGCTACTCTCCAAAGTATACAAAGAAGCATCTCATCATAATTATCACATTAATACACTTCTTGTAGCCCCCTCTGCAGAGTCTAACTTTATTCTTAATAAATATGCTCTGTCCTGAGGTTGGTAGACATTTTCTAGGGTTTGAGGGGAGGCATCTAGGTACAAGGAATGGAAGCAAGGAATGGGAGAGGGAGCAGCAGGGTCCTGAGATACCCAGAGATGGGCTGATAATTGGGAAGCCTGGAGTGTATGACCATGACCCCTGTTTTCCCTATGCTCAGTCAGATGTCCATTCTCCAACTTGAGCAGGGCCATGAATGCCCTTCTCCTGAAGAAAGATGTGTCTATAATTGACCTGTCTGCGAAGGAGATTCTAAAGACTAAGATGTATTACCTGTGCTAGGACAGATTCTCCTGAGTTATGTGATGTCTTTCAGGCGAGGAAGAGACAAAACCAATGGATCGCCAAGTGGTAAATACGATGAGGGACATCATTGGCTTGTGGACAATATCATATTTATTTTCTACATCTACCTTTTTCATCTACAGAAGTAAGTATAATGAAGAGTTAGGGCAGGGAATTCTTCTTGAGCCCTAAGGGCCAGTTTTGAGTGGGGAAGGTACAGGCAAATTAAGAACTGTTTGCCTCTATCCTTCCTGTAACCAATTTAAGCCAATAATAGTACCAGTAGTCTTTATAATGAACACTTTTTGAGGTTTTCTGGGGTGCTTTGCCCATAAGCTAATACAGACAAAAAAGTTGTGGGAATACAAAACATATCAGAAACTGAAAATTCCTTTTTTCCTCAGGGGTCTGTGACTGGAGCTAAGGAATGGTTTCTGGATCCCTGAAACCCCTACTAACACTATCCCTGAGGCTACTGGTCTCTTTCCTTATCTGAGATGTTTCCTGTATGAGAAGACAAGGGTGCAAAAAAGTGGTGATCAGCTACCTTTTGAGGGACTATGGGATCTCACTTCCCGTCTCTCCACTTAGTGTCTTCAATGGGAGAGCTGGGCCAGCAGTCTTCTGTCAGACAGATTTAGTTGGAGAAGGCTCCTACTTCCAGTGTTTTTGGTGCCCTGAGTCCTTTAACCAAAGCTGACAGTCAGAGGGTAGGGGAGCATTTGAGTCGTTATGCCCTTGACCTTTATTGTCCTCTATTGTCCTCTTGCAGAACATCTTCAAAAAATAGCTTTTCTGTGGCAAGTGAATGGGATCCTCTCAGTGACTTATTCAATGGAAGTGGGCATTTGTATTTATTATTTGTGGACAAAGCACAGTTGCCCAGGTAATGGTGACCTGGGGGCAGGGATGAGTAGGCGGAGGGTAATTGGACAATATTAAAGGGAAGTCCTCATGAAAAACTCAATGTGTGTCAACTCCCTGTGCTCATTCTGTTCTTATTCCAATCTTCGGACAGTCCTGACCCCAAGTATTTATTTTTTCCTTTTCAAAGTCAGGTGTAATTGTGACTCTCTCTAGCTTTCCACAGAAGTATATGGCCCAGAGATCTCTTGAGGAATTTGGGAGTGGGGAGGGGAAAGGTTCCTGAGGATGGAATAGATTGTGTATCATTCAGTGTGTCAGGTAATGTAGAAGTGGTTGAGAGAGCCAGCTCTGGGTTGTGACTGGGGATGGCAGAAGAGACAAATGGTTTTCACCTCTCTAGAAGAGAGAATTGGGAAGGTCTCTCTTGGACCAATTTCTAAGAGGTGTCAATCCTTTGTTTTGCAGGAATTATTCACAAGGAAGATTGGATGAACTGGTCTTCTTGGAGTCTCATTTTTATCTTCATCATATTCTTGATAATATATTTTTTTAAATTTACAATTCAATATTTTTTCTCTTTTTTTATGATAGTTCTGTTTTCAATGAATTTCACTAATATTGAAAGCATCATCATTTTGATGCCTGCTTTAAGGATTATTTTTTGGCTTTTCTTCCCTTTACTCTGTTAAAGTTGAACTCTGCTCCTGGGGCATAGGGAGAGCTGTCCTAATCTTCCTGGGCAGCTCTGAGTCTTGGCTTTGAGCACAAGAGCCCCTTGTATTTGAGGGGGAAGCTTTGTCTGTTCTTTTCAGAAAACAGCCTGGTTTCCCAGAGTTTGCCTCCTGAGCTGGGACTGGAAGCTGCCCCACTGATTTGCTTTTCTACTGAGCCAGGACTGAGCATCTTCGCTGTGATTTAGTGTGATTAAGACACTATCACTGACTTTCCCTCAGTCTATCTGAACTGGCCTGAACACCCTTTTCACCCTGGTGAGACTGATCTTTCTTGAAGTTTTTCCAGTCTGTCTTGAGCTGGAGAGTGGTTTCATTCTATCAGATAGTATTCAAAGGCTTAGTTTCATGTGGTTTTTGAGGGAAACTGGGAGAACTGGAGCAGCTTCCTGATATGACTCTGCCATCATGGCTCCACCCTATAAATCTTTTCTTTCCATTCTTATTTAAGGCTTTGAGTTCCAAATTCTATCCCTCCCTTCCTTCTCTTTCCCCTCCCCAGATTGTAAGCAATAAGATATAGTTTATACAGGTGCAATTATGTTAGACATTTCCAAGATGACTCAAATAAAAGAAAAAAATGCAATAAAGTGATAAATAATATTCTTCACTCTGTATTCAACCAGTATGAGTATTTTCTTTGTATGTGGATAGTATGTTTTATCATTATTTTGGGAATGTTTTCAATTATTGTCAAGCTGAGACTAGCTAAGTGATTCAGAGTCTAAGGATACTTTTAACCTGTATTCATCTTATCTTTGCCAAATAGTGATTCAAATAACTGGAACTTTTCCCTTAAACTTACTGGCATTCAGAAAATAGCCAAACTGCCCTGCTAAAAGAATTAAGGATCATGCAGGGCTTATCCCTTACAGTTATTGATGCTCAGTTTGAGAGGAAATGGGGGAATACTTCCAAGGGGTAAGTTAACAAAGATGAAGCCAAGGGAAAGGGAAAGCCCAAGGAAGAATGTAAGCCCAGGGGTATTGGAACCTGATCTGGAGGCATCTAAGGAAGTTGATTGAGCTGTGGCAAAGAGCAAGATATTTTCCTCCATCTCTACTCTCTCTCTCCATCTTTTTGCTTTCTCTCCTTCTCTCCTTGTTCTTTTCTTCTTCCTGCTCACTCTCTGCTTCCTTCTCTCTGTCTAAAGTTAGAACTAGCACCCAAACTATCTAGGATTCTGCCTCTCATTCCTACATCTTCCCCTGGAAAGAGGAGGGGAGGGATAGTGCTTTCCATCTTCTGTCCTTTCTCCCTTCTAGTGCTAGCTGGTTTACAACCTTGCCATCCTTCTAACCCTCAAAACTTCATGATAGTCGTGCTCCTTCCCTGAAAAAGTTTCTCAAAGAGAAAGAGAAGAATGTACTTCTCTTACCCTACATCAGG
Source organism: Myrmecobius fasciatus (assembly GCA_023553655.1). Taxonomy (NCBI): domain Eukaryota; kingdom Metazoa; phylum Chordata; class Mammalia; order Dasyuromorphia; family Myrmecobiidae; genus Myrmecobius; species Myrmecobius fasciatus. The sequence continues at coordinate 133,820 of JAJPUD010005437.1, forward strand.
GAACCTCCTACTCTCAGGATTTATGTTTCTCTCTCCATTCTATATCTACATTACATAGGAGTAGCCATGCCTTAGACTTGACATCAGAGCAATGTATTCTTCATGTCCCTATCCCTTCCTCACCCCTACTTCCTAGTGAATTTGCCTAAGTAGTTATAGCTCCTTTGGGTTGTTCTCTTTTCTTCCTTTCTTCATTCCCAGCAAATATTCCCCATCTCCTTGTCAGAATCAGGATTCTTCATAGATCTTATAATATATCCTGAGAAATCTCAGACCTCATGTTTCCCTGGGACAGTTAGTTTTTCCATAAGCATGATACTCTGAAAGCATTGCTGATATCAGGCATTGAATGCTCCCTACAGCCTGTCCTGATTGATCCCCTGCAATCTGATGTTCTATGATATCGGAGTCCATGTCCAGTGAAAGACTAAGAGTATGAATGAATAACCAAGGACCAGGTGGAAGATATGCTATGCAGTCTTCCTTTTATTAATCTGAGTGCCAGTGTTTTATACTTTCTAGTCTGTAGTCACTACCATCCTTTGCTTTTCAGAGTCAATATAGAATCCACACTTTGGCATTCCTGCATCTCTCTTAACTATCAACCGAAGATGCTTGTCAATATAAAATTACAAATAACCCATTTGTGGTGTTCCAACATCAACAGAATTATAAATAGTTGTGATATTTATCACTCCAGAGCAGAAATTATCATATCAATGTATTTACCTCAAGTATATCTTTGATCCATTACTGTCCTAAATTAAACAAGAATGTCTTTGATTCATTGTATAGTAAAATGTCTTTTCTGTCCTAAGTTCACCAAGTATATATTTGATTCATTGTATCGTAAAGAATGCTTTTGTTCCAATACCAGGCATTCTCTATCCAGTTTTTAACAGGTCTGTCTCTACAACTGTTTATTGGAAAAGATGGTGAGCCAAAAGTCTGAAATAGCCCTAACGGAGACTTGGTCTCCAGTAAAATCTGGACCAGACTCTTAATGTTTATGGACTTACTCACTCCTGTCCCTCTACAGGAGAAGGATTTTCTGAGCCATAGACTTGATTCTTTATCACTTTTACTCATTACTTGAAGTGTAGAGTGACCCCACCCACAGGAAACAGACTCATTCAACATTCTAGAATCCAGAACTACCAAAATGTTCTTCTGGATATTAAGATAAGTAGATCATGTGACTGTCTTTGTAAAAGAATAAGGATGTTGGCATGTAAGATCATCTTCTGCACACTCATTAGAAGCAATTTAAGACCCCTCTGATAGCAAACAAAATGATGGCAATTATATGAACTTTATCTTGTTCACAAACCTGGTTCTGATTTTTTTCAGGTAGTCTCCTATGTTTTGGAAACTTTCAATTCAAATAGTTTGGATATCATAAGTATTCAAGATAATGGCATCCATTAAAATTTGTTCTTAATTTTATATATCAGTAATTACTATCATCATCATCATCATCATCATCATCACAGAATTTCATATTTGGAAGGCTTGGCCTGAAGTCAAGATGACCTGATTTCATTTTAGCAACAAGATTACAGAAAGTTATCCCCAGGATAATACACCATGACCAAGTAGGATTTATACCTGGAATGCAGGGCTGGTTCAATATTAGGAAAACTATTAGCATAATCAATTATATCAATAACCAAATTAACAAAAACCATGATTATCTCAATAGATGCAGAAAAAGCCTTTGATAAAATCCAACATCCATTCCATTAAAAATACTGGAGAGTATAGGAATAAATGGGCTTTTCCTTAAAATGATTAGTAGTATCTACTTAAAACCTTCAGCAAGCATCATATGTAATGGAGTCAAACTGGAACCATTCCCAATAAGATCAGGAGTGAAACAAGGCTGCTCACTGTCACCATTATTATTTAATATTGTCTTAGAAATGTTAGCTTTGGCAGTAAGAGAAGAAAAAGAGATTAAAGGAATTAGAGTAGGTAATGAGGAAACCAAATTATCACTCTTTGCAGATGACATGATGGTATACCTAGAGAACCCTAAAGACTCAGCTAAAAAACTACTAGAAACAATTCACAACTTTAGCGAAGTTGGAGGATACAAAATAAATCCACATAAATCATCAGCATTTTTATATATTACCAACAAAGTTCAGAAGCAAGAGATACAACAAGAAATTCCATTCAAAATAACTGTTGATAGTATAAAATATTTGGGAATTTATCTGCCAAGGGAAAGTCAGGAACTATATGAACTAAACTACAAAACACTTTCCACACAAATAAAATCAGACCTAGTCCATTGGAAAAACATAAAATGCTCATGGGTAGGCCGAGCGAATATAATAAAAATGACAATACTACCCAAACTAATTTACTTATTTAGTGCCATACCAATCAAACTCCCAAGAAATTATCTTACAGATCTAGAAAAAAATAGTAGTAAAATTCATTTGGAAGAACAAAAGGTCAAGAGTTTCAAGAGAATTAATGAAAAAAAAAGGCTGATGATGGTGGACTTGCTGTACCAGATCTAAAACTATATTACAAAGCAGTGGTCATCAAAACCATTTGGTACTGGCTAAGAAATATAGTTGATCAGTGGAATAGGATAGAATCACAAGACAAACTAGGCAATAACTATAGCAATCTAGTCTTTGATAAATCGAAAGACCCCAGCTTCTGGGATAAGTACTCACTATTTGACAAAAACTTCTGGGAAAATTGGAAACTAGTGTGGAAGAAATTAGGGCTTGACCCACATCTAATACCACATACCAAGATAGGATCTAAATGGGTTCATGATCTGGATATAAAGAGTGATACTATAAGTAAATTAGAGGAACGTAATATAGTTTACCTCTCAGACCTATGGAGATGGAATACATTTATGTCCAAAGAAAAACTGGAACTCTTAATTGAAAACCAGATAGATAACTTTGACTATATTAAGTTAAAAAGTTTTTGTACAAACAAAACCAATGCAGTCAAGATTAGGAGGGAAGCAATAAATTGGGAAATCATCTTTACATTTAAGGGTTCTGATAAAAGTCTCATCTCTAAAATATATGGAGAATTGTCTCATATTTATAAAAATTCAAGCCATTCTCCAATCGACAAATGGTCAAAGGATATGAACAGACAATTTTCAGAGGATGAAATTAAAACTATTTGTAGTCATATGAAAAGGTGCTCCAAATCACTACTGATCAGAGAAATGCAAATCAAGACAACCCTGAGGTACCACTACACACCTGTCAGATTGGCTAAAATGACAGGAAAAGATAACGATGAATGTTGGAGGGGATGTGGGAGGGCTGGGACACTTATACATTGTTGATGGAGCTGTGAATGGATACAGCCATTCTGGAGAGCAATTTGGAGCTATGCTCAAAAAGTTATCAAACTGTGCATACCCTTTGACCCAGCAGCATTTCTGTTGGGCTTGTATCCCAAAGAGGTCATAAAGGAAGGAAAGGGCCCCACATGTGCAAGAATGTCTGTGGCAGCCCTTTTTGTAGTGGCTAGAAACTGGAAACTGAATAGATGCCCTTCAATTGGAGAATGGCTGAATAAATTATGGTATATGAATATTATGGAATATTATTGTTCTGTAAGAAATGACCAGCAGGACGATTTCAGAGAGGTCTGGAGAGACTTGCATGAACTGATGCTGAGTGAAATGAGCAGAACCAGGAGATCATTATACACAGCAACAACAATAGTATATGATGATCAATTCTGATGGGCATGGCTCCCTTCAACAATGAAATGTTTGAAACCACTTCCAAATGTTCACTGAACAAAGCCATATACACCCAGAGAGAGGGTTATGAAATGTGGACCACAACATAACATTCTCATACTCTTGATTGATTTTGCTTACATTGTGTTTCCTTTATCTGATATGTCTTTTGTGTAGATAAGATTTTTCTTGCACAACAATGATAAGTTTGGAAATGTATACATATATTTGATTTGTCAAGTATTTTAACATAATTAACATGTAGTGGATATCCTGCCATCTAGGGGAGGGGTGGGGAGTTGGGGGGAAATATTTGTAACAGAAAGCTTTGTAAGGGTTAATGTTGAGGAATTACCCACACATATGTTATACAAATAAAAAAAAAGATGACCTGATTTCAAATTTGGCCACTTATACCTACAGTTTCCTCAACTGTAAAATTGGGATAATAATAGCACCCCCGGTTTAAGGATCAAATGAGTTAATATTGTAAAGTGTTTAACACAGTGCCTGGCACATATTAAGGACTATATAAATGTGATCATCATTCTCACCATTTTTATAATCTCTGTCAGATTCCAGTTTTTTGGTCCCAAGAAACAGAGCAGCAATGGGTGAAAGTCATAAAGTGGTCAATTGACTTTTGATGTCTGGAAAAATTTCCTAAAAATAGAGCTGTATAAAAGTAGATTGTGAAGCCTTGGAAAGAACTGGGTATCCTCTTACTATTATTGTTGTTGTTGTTGTTCACTTTTGTCTAACTCTTCATGACCCTGTGGACCTCTGACCATGAGGTTTCCTGGCAAAGACATATTACATTTAAAAATGCTCGAGATGTAATTTCTGGGTAATATAATTATTTTGTTACTAATGCCAACATTTTAATAAAAGGATGGTCATTTGGCCATCTCTCTCTTGGACCAAAGAAATTCATGGCGGGTAGCTCACAGTTTTTGTGTTCTTTTTTATTGTTTTTAATATACTTTGCTTTATAAATCATATTGGGAAAGAAAAATCAGAGCTAATGGGAAAAACCATGGAAGACATAAAAAAAACAGAAAAAGAAGTGAATATAACATGTGTTGATTTACATTCAGTCTCCATAGTTCTTTTTCTGGATGCAGATGACATTTTCTGTCCAAAGTCTATTGGGATTGCTTTGGATCACTGAATCACTGAGAAGAACCAAGTCCTTCATAGTTGATCATGGCACATTCTTGTTGTTATTTTACAAAATAAAACATAGCTGGTTCTGCTTGTTTTACATGGCATTAGTTTATGTAAATCTTTCCAGGCATTTCTAAAATCAGCTTGTTCATCATTTTTACAGAACAATAATATTGCATTATCTTCATATATCACAACTTGTTCAGCCATTCCTGAACATCTATTCATTTTCCAATTCTTTGCTACCACAGAAAGAGCTGCTACAAATATTTTTGCACATGTGGGTCCTTTGCCTTCCTTTATGATTTCCTTTGGATACAGAGCCAGTAATGGCACTGCTGGGTCAAAAGGTATGTGCAATTTTATAGTCTTTTGGGAATAGTTTCAAATTGCTCTCCAGAATGATGGGATCATTTCACAACTCCACCAGCAGTACATTAGTGTCCCAATTTTCCCATATCTCCTCCAAACCTATCATTATTTTTTTCTGTCATCTTAGTCAATCTGAGAGGTATGAAGTGGTACCCAAATTATTTTAATTTGAACTTCTCTAATCAATAGAAATTTAGAACATTTTTTTCATATGAAATGGGTTTAATTTCATCATCTGAAAATTGTCTGTTCATATCCTTTCACCATTTGTCACCTGGTAAATGACATGTATTCTTATAAATTTGACACAGGTCTTTATATATTTTAGAAATGAGATTATCAGAAACACTGCCTGTAAAGTTTTATTAACACCTTTGTATTTCCCTTTTAATCCTTGTGTCTGTTGATTTTGTCTGTCTAAAATCTTTTTGATTTAATGTAATCAAAGTAGTCCATTTTGCCTTTCATAAAGTTCTCTAGTTCTTCTTTGGTCATAAATTTATCCTTTCTCCAAAGATCTGATAGGTAAATTATCCATTGTTCTACTAATTTGTTTATGATATCATCCTTTTTGCCCAAATCATGTACCCATTTTGACTTTATTTTGGTATGGGGTATGAGATGTAGGTATTATACTGAGTTTCTGGCATATTATTGAAGAGTATATGTTTCCCAGGGTGGAAGTTAACTTGTATAATTAACAATTAGTGAGCAAATCAATGAGGAACTGCACCTGAATTTTGATTAAATCTTATACTTCTAAGTCACTGACAACCTTGGGCAATTTTTCAAAGAATTTATGTTCCAACCTCAACAGAATACAATGGCTGCCCTAGCTATGTAGAATCTAGATAGAGAAGGAAGTTAGCTCAACCTTCAGAAACTAAACTTTTTAAATCAGGACTTTACAAAAAGGAGTAAACTCTGGGTCTGTCCAAGTCATTAACTATTAATAGTCATTTCCCTTATATACTGGAATGAGTTGCCATTTCTTTCTCCAGTGGATCACTGATCTATATACAAAGAAAGGTTAAGTGATTTGCTGATGGATTCAAATACAGAAATTATCTGAGGCTGCATTTTAATTCAGGTCTTCCTGACTCTGAGCCTAGCACTCTATCTACTGCATCACTTAACTTCCTTTAACTAGAGATGTTCAATCAAAGACTTAGTTGTCATGATATTATGCAGGTTCTTTTTCAGGTATGGGTTGGATTAAATAGTTTCTGTAATACTTTTTAATTCTAAAATTCTGTAATCCTGTTGTATGGTTCAATCTACACCTGACAAGGAAAACCCAGGAAAAAATATTTAATAAGTTGCCATTTAGCCTTTTCTAGAAAACCTTTTTTTTTTTAAATTTTTTTAAATTATTTTAAGCTCTTTATTTGTATAACATATGTATGGGTAGTTCCCCAACATTGATCTTTACAAAGCTTTCCAATACAAAATTTACCCCCAGTCCCCTCCCCTCCCCTAGATGGGAGGAAGTCCACTACATGTTAATAATGTTGAAATGCTTGAGAAGTTATGCAAGAAAAATCCTATCTACAAGAAAAAAAAGAATCAGAGAAAGGCAACACAATGCAAGCAAATGTCAATAGAGATCATGAAAATGTTACGTTGTGGTCCATATTTCATGTCCCTCTTTCTGGGTGTATATGGTTTTCTTCAGTGAACAATTGGAACTGGTTTGAGACAATTCTTTGTTGCAGAGAGCCATGTCCATCAGAATTGATCATCATGTAATACTGTTGTTGCTGTGTATGATGATCTTCTGGTTCTGCTCGTTTCACTCAGCATCAGTTCATGCAAGTCTCTCCAGGCCTCTCTGAGATCGTCCTGCTGGTCGTTTCTTACAGAGCAATAATATTCCATAACATTCATATACCATAATTTATTCAGCCACTCTCCAATTGATGGGCATCCCTTCAGTTTCCAGTTTCTAGCCACTACAAAAAGGGCTGCCACAAACATTCTTGCACAGGTGGGTCCCTTTCCCTCCTCTAAGATCTCTTTGGGATATAGGCCCAATAGAAACACTGCTGGGTCAAAGGGTATGCACAGTTTGACAACTTTTTGAGCATAGCTCCAAATTGCTCTCCAGAATGGTTGGATCCGTTCACAGTTCCACCAACAATGTAT
>JAJPUD010005437.1:146242-158900 GCA_023553655.1 Myrmecobius fasciatus
TGGCAGTATACCTTCTGTCCCTATTTTCTCAAATAGTTTGTATAGTATTGGAATTAATTGTTTTTTGAATGTTTGGTAGAATTCACATGTAAATCCATCTGGCCCTAGAGATTTTTTCTTAGGGAGTTGGTTAATAGCTTGTTCTATTTCTTTTTCTGATATGGGTCTATTTAAATAATTTATATCCTCTTCTGTTAACCTGGGCAATCTATATTTTTGTAGATATTCCTCCATTTCATTTAGATTATCAAACTTACTGGCATAAAGTTGAGCAAAGTAACTCCTAATTATTGCTCTGATTTCCTCTTCATTGGAGGAAAGTTCTCCCTTATCATTCTTGAGACTAACAATTTGATTTTCTTCTTTCCTTTTTCTTATCAAATTAACTAAAGGCTTATCTATTTTGTTGGTTTTTTCATAGAACCAACTCTTAGTTTTATTTATTAACTCAATAGTTTTCTTATTTTCAATTTTATTAATTTCTCCTTTTACTTTTAGAATTTCCAATTTGGTATTTAATTGAGGGTTTTTAATTTGTTCTTTTTCTAGTTTTTTTAATAATAAGCCCAATTCATTGATCTTTTCTTTCTCTATTTTATGCAAGTAAGCATCTAGAGATATAAAATTGCCCCTTATAACCGCTTTAGCCGTATCCCACAAATTTTGGTATGTTGTCTCCTTATTGTCATTCTCCTGGATGAAATTATTGATTGTGTCTATGATTTCCTCTTTCACCCATTCATTCTTCAGGATTAGATTGTTTAATTTCCAATTAACTTTTGGTTTATTTTCTCCTGGACTTATATTGCATGTGATTTTTATTGCATCATGATATGAAAAGGATGCATTTACTATTTCTGCCTTTCTGCATTTGATTTTGAGGTTTTTATGCCCTAACACATGGTCAATTTTTGTATAGGTTCCATAGACTGCTGAGAAAAAAGTGAACTCCCTACTGTCTCCATTCAACTTTCTCCATAGATCTATCATACCTAACTTTTCTAACAATTGGTTTATCTCCCTAGTTTCTTTCTTGTTTATTTTGTGGTTTGATTTATCTAATTCTGAGAGAGCAAGGTTGAGATCCCCTACTAGTATAGTTTGGCTGTCTATTTCTTCTTGCATCTCTCTTAATTTCTCCCCTAGGAATTTGTGTGCTATTGCACTTGGTGCATATATATTTAGTATAGATATTGCTACATTATCTATGGTACCCTTTAATAAAATATAGTTTCCTTCCTTATCTCTTTTGATTAGCTCTATCTTGGCTTTTACTTGATCTGAGATAAGGATTGCTACCCCTGCTTTTTTTGGTTCACCTATAGCATAATAGGTCCTGCTCCAGCCTTTTACCTTCATCCTCTATGTGTCACTATGTTTTAGATGTGTTTCTTGTAGACAACATATTGTGGGATTCTGGTTTTTAATCCAGTCTGATATACGCTTCCGCTTTATGGGAGAGTTCATCCCATTCACATTCACAGATAGAATAACTAATTCTTTATTTCCTGCCATCTTATTTACCCAAGTTATGTTTTCCCCTTTCCTTTCCCCTTTCTCCCTTTCCCCCACCTCAGTACTTTGCTTTTGATGACCCCCTCCCCCAAACAATACTCCACCCTTTAGATCCCTTCCCCCTGTTTTTACTCCTTTCCCCTGATTCTTCTGTTTTCCCTTATATTAGTTTATCCCTTTCTTTTCCTCCTTTCCCTCCCCCTTCCCTCTAGCAACAGACAAATTTCTATGTGAAATCAAGTGTCTGATATACACTTTTAGGGTCCAACCTGATGAGAGTAAGATTTATACAATGCTCAACTACCTCCCCTCTTTCTCTCAATTATATTAGGTTTTCTTTGCCTCTTCAAGAAATGTTACCTTGTTTTTACTTCCTTATTTTTTTTAGATCTTATTTTACAACTTTTTCCCTCTTTTCCCCAGTATGACAACCTTTCCCCCTCTAGTTCTCTTTTTCATATTATCAAAGTAATATCTAGTTAATTATACCCCCAAACTTTAAGCATCCCACTAGTAGAAATAAAGTTCTCAAGAGTCCTTTCCTTTTTACCTTTTTATGCATCTCTTGAGTTCTGTTTTTGGATGTCAAATTTCTTGTTCAGATCTGGTCTTTTCATTACAAATAGGTGAAATTCACCTATATCATTGAATGACCATCTTCTTCCCTGGAGGATAATGCTCATTCTAGCTGGATAGGATATTCTTGACTGTAATCCAAGTTCCTTTGCCCTTCAGAATATCTGGTTCCAGGCCCTTCGATCCTTCAATGTGGAGGCTGACAGATCCTGTGTGATTCTAATTATGGAACCTCGGTATTTGAATTGTTTCTTTCTAGTTGCTAGCAGAATCTTTTCCTTGGTGCTATAATCCTGAAATTTAGCCACGATATTCCTTGGGGTTTTAATTTTGGGGTATCTTTCAGGAGGTGATCGGTGAATTCTTTCAATGGTGATTTTGCCCTTTGATTCTACAATCTCAGGGCAGTTTTCTTTCAGGATTTCCTGGAAGATAGTGTTTAGATTCTTTCTTTCATCATGGCTTTCAGGAAGTCCAATAATCCTTAGATTATCTCTCCTAGATCTATTTTCCAAGTCAGTTGTTTTTCCTAGGAGATATTTCATATTTTCTTCTAATTTTTCATTTTTTTGTTTTTGTTTGACTGATTCTTGAAGTCTTATTGAGTCATTCACTTGCATTTGTTCAATTCTTATTTTTAAAGTGTTGTTTTCTTCAGTTACCTTTTTAAGCTCCATTTGTAACTGGCCAATTGAATTTTTTTGTTCATTGCACTCTTTTTCCACTTCACTAATTTTATTTTTCAATAGATTGGTGTCTTTTTCATATCTCTTTTGCAGGGCATCATATTCTTCTTGCAAGATACTGTATCCTTCTTGCACTAATTTCAATTTATTTTCCAATTTATCCTCCAGTTCTTTTATTAGGTTCTTTAAGCAATCTTCCAGAAAGGCCTTTTGAAAAGGGGACCAGTGATGGTCCTTGCTGATTCCCTCTGGATTTATGTCTAAAGGAACCTCTTGCTCTGGGGTCTTCTCCTCTTTCTCTTTGTAAAAGCTGTCTATGGTGAGAGTTCTCTTTTGTCTCTTCATTTTTTTTTTTAGACAGTGTGAATGTTTCTTTAAGGTAGGGGAAAAAAAAAAAAAACGGCTGAAACGGCCGGCTGAAGATTTTGCCCTGAGGCGCTTTGGCGATTTAATTTAAGGTGCTGGGCTGGTGGGGGCTAGGACTAAGCCCGAATTACTCCTTAAACAAGGCAAGTTTGCCAGAACACCTGCCCCCAATCAGGGCAGACTGTCCTGAGTGCCTCAGATAAACTCCAGGTGTTTGGAATTTGGAGTTTGGAGTTTGGAGTTTTTTGCCAGTCTGAGCTGAGCTGAGCTGAGTCCCACCCTCACTTCCGGCCTCCACCAGAGTTCTCTGACACCAAAGTCCTCTGTTTATCCCTCTGTCCAAGCTAGACAAACCTGATGTGAAGTTTTTCAGAGATATCTGCAAGCAGTATCCAAATATTTCCTGATTCATTGACTTGAAGATCAGTTCAGAGGCTTATTTTATTGTTGATTTGAGAGAAGTTTGGAGGAGGACTCAGAGAGTCACCCTTTCACTCCGCCATCTTGGCTCCGCCCCCATGTCTAAATTTTCTATACATATTTCCACAATTATATGATGAAAAATCTTGTTCATACCCAGAGAAGGAAGTGATAAGGTCTGAATATAAATTGAAGCATGTGAAAAAAAGAGGACCATGACATCAGGAAGGTGATGCCATAACTTGCAAATGAATTAGATTTAAGTGAGGGAGGACTGTGCAAAGTCATTAGCCTCACTCTCTTTTCTGGAGTCATCTGAATCCAATGTCAAGTTATAGATCATAATGACTAGAGATGGAATGAAAGATCTTGACTTTTTAGGTCTTTTTCAGGTCTCAGTTTGACTGAGGTAACACCTATTCAGTAATTTAAAACTAGGTAAGAAACGAGGCAAAGAATGACCTCTTTAACCTAGTCAAAAAAAAATCACCCTGGGATGGGAAGATCCTCAGAGTTTCTGACCATAACAAAAACAACTGCTATTTACACTACTTCTGATCCATCAGAGGACTTAAACAATGACCAAGAAAGTCTTGGATTGGAATAAATGTTGATAAATGAGAGCCAGAATGATTTTGATTTAAAGCATGGTCTTTTAAAAAAGAAATATGGCCATAAACTCCAAGGTATCTTAGGATGTTTCACAAATCAAAATTTATATTACTTTCTATAAAGCACCTGCAGGTAAGGGTATGATACTTGATGTGGACTGAGGGAGAGGTAGCAGGGAGAGGAAGGAGGGAGAGAAGGAGTTTAATCCTTCAAATAAAAGAAGATGTAGCTAGGATATATGGATCAATGTTTGGATGAATGGATGAATGTTTTTTGAGGATGAGTGTTGAAGGCATTAAAAAATACCTACTGAACAGAGTTTGAAGATAAATGAGAGAATAGGGATAATAGAAAGGAGCATTATGCTGAACTAGAATGAGGTAACTTGTATATGGAAAGAAAGGTGCCTTTGCAAGGAAAAAGGTGGAGATGGTAGCAGAAGGCATCTGAGTGATGTGAGAGAGAAGGAGTGAAAAGAGAGGTATCCATGTGTGACCTCAAATTTTTTCAGTAAAATATGAGTCAATTTTCTTAGGTGAGTGTAAAAAGACAGAGTCAATGGACATTTAAAGAGGGATAAAGAGGATTGGAAGAGCCACTTTGAAGACTGGAATAATGAGGTGATGTGTGTAGTGAATCTAGTCAGCACAGCTTCATAATTTTCTACAGCTTCATTCAGTATTTGTTTACAGCACACAAGGCAGTGAAGAGTGGAAGTGATCTGAGGCTGAGGTATAGGAGGGCAATATCTATAAGAGGATGAGGAGCTAAATATTTCAGGAGAAGACTATATAGTCTTAAACCAGTGTAGACCAGTTAACCAAGAGGTCAAGATGGGGAAAGGAAGAGAGTATAGCTAGTAGAGAGGTGATTGCCTGGGAAAAAACTGAAGGACTGAGAGAATGGGGTTCATGACATAAATGAAGAACAGAGTTTGGAGTAGCAAGGTGATGGAGAGATAAAATGATAATAAATTATGATCAGATGAGGAAATTTCAAAACTCATGAACACAAAAGTTGTACGTCTGTGGATGTGGAAAGATCAAGGTATTGATTTTGTGGGTGGCTTAAATGGGGTAGAGAAATAAGTGGTCATGGAAAATAACTAAGTTGAAGAACAGGGTGTTTAGGGTGTCTGAGAATACACACACACATATATACACAAAACACATACCCAAATACATACTTTTGCACACAAATAAACACACACACACATATATATATATACATGCACATACATACACATATATATGTATCTGTATGTGTGTGCATACAAAAATAGTACCTTGAAACTTGTCAAATTTGGTATTCAACACATTTTAATGAGAAAAAAAGTGCTTCATCCCTTGATGCTTGCTTGGCATTCATCACAATTGCTTGTTGTCTTAGTTGAGCAGTAGGGATGTGAGGTTGGCCAGGTGTAGGGCTCAGGCTTTGTGGCTGCCACTATTGCTCTTCGTCATGAGCAGTTCCTCCACAGTGAAAGTAGCAATGTTCTGGACTGTCAGGCTGGAGCCCACAATGCTAAAGTTGGGCCCTTTATAGGCTGCTCTGGTGCAATTCCTGTAGTATATTGTGGCTGCAGTATATAGTCCCTTGGCTCCCAAAATAGTAGTAGAGGAAGGGAAATGAAGCAGCTGGCATGCTGAGCAAGTGAAGAAGCAGATGGGGTAGAAGAAACAGCAGAAGATCCCAAGGGAGATGGCAGTAGCTGCAGAGGACCTAGGATGCCTGGCAGTTCCGAGCCTGGCAGAAGCCAGAGCCCTGGGCAGTAGAGGATACAGAACATAATTTTAGCTTTTACATACAGGGACTTCATCCCACTAAGGAAGCTTGGACAGCAGCAGGTGGAGGCAGATTATAAAGGTCATGATTCCTCTCAGAAAATGATTTGGATTGAGAAGGGAGAAGTCCCACTGGACAGTTCACTCCCACTGGAGTGAACTGGACTGGCTTGCTTCTCTCTATCTATGAACCTCACTTGTACTTTTGAGGAGTTGGATGGGGTAGAATCATTAGGCTTCAGACTAGAGATGTACTTTTTAAATGACCATGCATAATTTTAATAAGATATATATCCACTTTAAAAATATTTTTAGGAATGTTTTTTTCAGAATTTCTTTTTTATTTTTTTATTTTTTTTAAATAGTAGTGAGGGAGACAGGGAAACAGAGAAGGAGAGAGAAAGAGATAGGGAGACAGAGACAGAGAGAGACATTGGGAGGAAAGGTGGTGTCAAAGACTAGCTTGACCAAGGATTACTTCAGGCTTTCAAATCTATTGAGAGAACCATTATTCTAATCATGTTGGGCCATGGAATATGTCAAGGCATTAAGGAAGCATGGTGGGAGAAGGAGAATAAATTTGGTAACAAAATGGTATCTTCTTTTATTTTAATGTAGGAAGTGGCTGATATATTCTGATGTGGAAAAGTATTGTATTTATTATCTTGGGGTCAGACAGTCTTGACCCCAAGAATCCCTTTTTCCCTTTCAAAGACAAGCATGACTTGCCTTAGGTTGCCATAACAGCATTTGGATTTCTCTTCTCCTGTGGATTTCACTATCACCTGGATTGTGAGCCAGATATCTCATGAGGAATTTGGTGGTGGGGAGAGGGGAGGGTTCCTAAGGATGGAACAAGTTGCGTATAATTTGGTGTATCAAATACACAGACATGATTTTTATGACTAATAAATGCAACTGCCTCTCAGTCTCCTTGTATTGGTTTCATCCTCTTACATGAAGGGATCTTCATGTTGGTCAGAATTAGATCCCCAGCAGCCACTAACAAGTTGACAGTCATAATTCATTTCTACATTCTTCTTACTCATTTACATAGGTAAATATGATGAAAAGTCAGGGCAGGGAATTCCTTTTGAGCACCATGGATCAGTTTAAGCAGGGAAAGTACAAAGGTATGAGAATCCTGTGCACTTCACCAAATCCATTTAACCCAACAATGGCACCAGTAACCCTTAGAATAAATGCCTTTGTGGTTTTCTGGGGTGCTTCACTCATAAGCTAATGAAGAAAGAAAATTTACAGGAGTACACGGGTTTCACTTTCTTTGGGGATCTATGATAGGAGCTAAGGAATTCTCTCTGTACCCCCGGATCCTCTCACTAACCCCTTTTGTCCCTGAGGCTGATGCTCTCTATCATTTTTCTGGCATGCTCTTACTTAAGAGGGATCATAATCAGGGGACCATAAGATCTCCCTACTTCGATACCTCCTCTTTTTCATGGGAGAGTTGCATGTGTGGTCATATTCTGTGAGAGATTTAGTTGGAGAAAACTCCTACTCCCCATCTTTTGGGTGATTGAGTCATTTCATCGGAACTGACTATAGAAGGTGGGAGAAAGAGTCTGTGTTTATGTCCTTGATCCTTGGTGACCTCTTGCAGATCTTCAGAAACATGCATTTTACTGTCAGTTGATCAGGATACTGGTCAACAGAAGTGAGTGTTTCTATTTGTTACTTATGGACAAGATAGAATTGCCAAGGTAATGGGAACCTGGAGGACAGAATGGGGAAGGATAAGTGGATGAAATTGAAGGGCAGTCCTCATGAAATACCCACTGGGTGTCAACTAGCTGTCCTTATTCTATCTCACTTCAATTTCTAGACAGTCCCGACCCCAAGAATCCCTTTTTCCCTTTCAAAGACAGGCATGACTTGCCCTAGGTTGCCATAACAGCATTTGGATTTCTCTTGTCCTGTGGATTTCACTATCACCTGGATTGTGAGCCAGATATCTCATGAGGAATTTGGAGGTGGGGAGAGGGGAGGGTTCCTAAGAATGGAAAAAGTTGTGTATAATTTGGTATATCAAGTAATCCATGGGTGAAAGACAAAGAGAAAGACAACTGTAAGCTGTGAGTGGAGGTGATAGAATAGACAAGTGGTTCCATCCATCCTATAGAAGGGCACTGGGAAGGAAAAGTAAATAGTTTTATCTTGGAGCACTATAGGGATTATCCTTCCCTGAGATGGGAGGGGTGTTGCTCCCCCTTTCTGTCCTTTCTTCTTCTAGTATCAACTAGTCCACAACCTCACTATGCTTAGGGGTTACCTAAGTACTTCATGGTAGACATGCTCCTTCCCTAGAGAAGTTTCCCAAAGGGGAAAAGAAGACTGAACTTCTCTACCTCTACCTCCAGGAAACTGCTAACATCAGGATTCATGCTTCTATTTCCAATTTGTATCAAAAATGCATAGGGGTAGTTACTATACCCTAGACGTGACTTCTAAACAACACACACTTCATATCCCTACTCTTTCCACCCCCAGGGAATGTACCTCAGTGCCTATAATTCCATGTTAAAGCTCTATTTCCTTTGATCACTCTCTGGTCCTCCATTCATTCTTCTCAGCAAAAAGAACCAGTACTCTGAACAGGTCTTGGGATATATCCTGAGGAATCACAGGACTCATGTTTTCCTCAAGGACATAATACTCTGAAAGGATTGTTGACATGGGTCACCAAATGCACGCTGAAACCTGACCTGATCCCTTCAGTTTGGTTGTTTTTGAAGATCTTTTGAGTTACTGACTTGATTCTTTATTGTCTTTATTCAATAACTGCATGCAGTGAAAAGAGACTGGGCCCATAGGAGTCAAATCTCTCATGTAGCACCCTAAACTATAGGGCAAACCAAATTTCTTTCAGTTATTACACAGCTGATTAATAGGACTGATTTTTGTAGTGTAATAGAAGTGATGGCATGTAAACTGTATTTTTGTTAGGCTAACTGAAGCTACCTTCAGCACACTTCTAATAGCAGAGAGGATGATGGGAATTATATATACTTTGTCTTGTTCCTACATGGTTCCAATGTTTTTCACTACATACTTAGGTTTTGAAAACTTTCATTCTTGGAGTTAGAATTTTGTGAAAATTCAAAAAAGTAGCAATAAAAAATGTTAATTTACAAATTTAAAAATTTTAAATAATTGTTCCTAATCAGTTATTATTATAGTTCTTGAATTACTGAATGTTAGAAGTATAAGAGACTTCAATGAGATTAGGCTTATTTCATCTGACCCCAGGATATAGCACTCAGAAAAAGGGAGTGAATGCTACAAAAGGGCAAATTTCAGCTTTTTGCCAGAGAAAACTTCCCAATAGTTCAAACTGTCCATGGAATGAACTTCCTTACAGAACAGTGGAGTTACCATTGCAAGAGATCATTAAACAAAAACCTGTTGGGTATGCAGCAGCAGTAAGAATGGTTTTCTATACATAGGTTCACTAGGTAGTCTCTGAAAGTTTTGCTCACTCTAATATTGTGTAATTATGTGTTATGGAACAATCTGTCCTTGAAAAAGAAATACAAATTCTAGTGTGCCTGACAAACAGCCATCCAGCCTCTGCTTGTTGGCTTCAATGTCTTCAATCACTCCTTGAAGCAGCTCATCCCACTTCTGGGACACCTCTAATTGGTGGGAAGCTTTTCTTCACATCAGCCCTAAATATGATTCTAAATAATGCCCACCTATTGAATCCACACAGTAAAGAAATTAATCCATTTTCAGCATTGCAGACCTTCAAGTACTTCCTTGAACAAAGCTACCATGTATTCTTGGAATCCTGCTCTACAGCTTTATCCACTGTACCACCTAGTGGCCCTGATGTGCAAAGACAACTTAAGTATCAGGCTTTCCCAAGAGATGTAAAACAAATCAAAAACCTGAATTCTATAAAATAGAAAATAATAGTGCCTAGATTTTTTTTCAGTAAATACAGCAAAAAGTAGGATTTATGAACCACTTGAAAGAAGGGGAAAATATATTTTAATGTCTAAGGCATATACTAATCAAATTGTAGCATTAATTTTTAAAATTGCTATCTTTTGATGTTACAACACCTTAATTTTCTACTTCATTGTTTTCCTGCCTAATAAGACATACTTTGCAACAAATAATAAGAGAAAGAAAGAAAACAATACAACAAAACTAACGAGCAAATTAACCAAGTTTTCCAATAGATGCAACACCTTGCACTTTGAGAAATACATTATCATATATATTTTAACATCAATTTACATCAATAAAATTAAACAAGGATTATTTATTTCTGCTGTTTTCCTTTATATTACTATATTCATTGTATGTATAGTTTTTTTTCCAGTTCACTTTAATTCCCTTTGCACCAATCTATAAGTCTTCTTTTGCTTCTCTGCATTCTTCCTATATACTATTTCTTAAAACACAGTAATATTCCATTATATTCATGTATAGCATTTTTTTTGGCCAGATCAATTGGCATCTGCTTTATTTCCAGTCCTTTCCTCCTACAGAATATATACGCCACTATAAATATCTTGGTGTATTACATTCCTGTCTTTGCCTTCTTTGTGATATTTTCCCTAGTACTGGAATCTCGTAAAAGCTATAGACATTTTAGTCATTTTCTTGACATTATTTCAAGTTGTTTCCCAGAATTCTTGGACCACTTTGCAGATCCACCCGCAGTGCTTCACTATGACTATCTCTTCACAAATGTTACAACATTGAATATTCCTAAATTTTGTAATCTTTGCCAATTTACGAGGGGAAATTTGATGTGGTGTTTAGTCATTTACTATTCTTTTGTTCATATTTGTTGACCAATTATCCATTAGGGAATGGCTCTTAACCTCTTATACTTCTATTGGTTTTCTATACATATTGGCTATCATATTCTTGGAAAAGAGATAATGTGATGCCAATCTTCCCAGTTGATAGCATCTTTTTCAATCCTGGTGATGTTCATTATATTCACACAACAAAATTTCAATTACATGTAACAAAGATTATTTATCTTTTCTTTGTTGATAGTGTAATCCTTTTTGACCCACTGATTGTAAGTCAATCCCTCTCTCTCTTTCTTCCCACCCCCTCTCTATCCCATAACTGTGAAGTAAGTATTTCTAATGGCATGCTCTTTAATATTTAAGTCACATATGTCAAGCTTATTAGGGTGTATGATGTGTTTTCCTAAGCCAAATTTGTATTTCCAAATTGCTTTCCAGGTCTTCTTGACTCTGGGTTCAAAATTATATCTATTCACTATAATGTCTTGCCCCCTTCAAATAGCTAGTATTTATATGCCAGGTTAAGATTTGTAAAATTCTTGATTACTCCATCATTTGATGAAACAGTAAAACTATCGTTTGCATTATTGCAGTTTGAAAATGATCATTTGCTATTCCTTATCTTCCTAATACTCAGCTCAGTCATTCCTGCTTCCCAGAAGCCTTTCCTGATTTCACAGATTAAAAGAGATTTCTCTCTCCACAGTCTCATTTCACTGCTTGACCTCCCCTGTCCACTTCTATTATATCCATAATTCTCTGGCTCTGGCTCTGGCTCTGGCTCTCCTGCTCTCTGGCTCTGGCTCGCTTGCTCACTGACTGTTCATTTTTCTCTCTGTATCTTTCTATCTATGTTTCCATTTCTGTTTCTGTCCCTGCCTGTCTTACCTTCTCTGTGTGTGTCTCTGTGTCTCTCCTTCTCTGTGTGTCTCTCTACCTCTTCCCCTCTACTATGTCTCCCATTGAAGAAAACAAAGCCCTTCCTATACAAATAAGCTAATACATGTTTGTTGTCTCTAAATGGAAGGCTTTGGATGAGCGGCTCACTTTTTCAATGAGTGTCTTTCCCTTCCCCTCCCACCCTCCTGTGATCCCATGATCTGGTTTCTATGCTGTTTATTCCTTCAGCTCCAGTTAATTATAGCCACTCACAAACCAGAGAACACTTTATCATTGAGCACCAACAGGATGGAGAGAGTCACAATGAATATACAGAAGAATGTTACCAGAGACACGAGTTTAAGGTTTCTTCAGAGACTCTCCATAATACTGCCTTGTGCAACCACTGTACTTTATCTTGAGCCTCACTTTTCCCTTCACAATAACTTTTGACTCCATATTACCTTTTTTACAACAGAACTGCTCCCAGTGCACAGTCCATCTGAAGATATCTTTCATATTTTCTATGCTCAAGTATTGTTCTAGAGCTCCACCTACTTGATAACAGCAACCAAGGCTTGTCATCTGACCTACCCCTACCCAATAAGATTCTGCCATTTCACAATCATTGCCTTGACTTCCTGTGTATTATTTGAACTTTCGCTTTTAGATAGAACACAGAACATAGCCACACTGGAGGAGATCTCCCCTGGATGCCAAGGTAGGCAATGTCACTAATATCATGTGTGACCTTCTGTAAGTCTCCTCCATCTTTTGGCTGTTTTTTTCCTATGATAAAATGATGCAGAGTGGGTGAATGTGGAGTGGGATGGAATGCCAGGGTCCCCAAAAGCGGGAGGGGATGTTGGACATGATAAACTCCAAGGTCGCATTCATTTTTGTGACTCTCAATGCTATGATTTCCCCCTCTCTCACCTACTCTTTTCCCAATACTTTTTTGAAGGAAATGGACCAGCAAGCCTGATGACTTGAGAGAGGACTCCCTGGTAGGTCCATGGAGTCTGCT
>JAJPUD010005438.1:0-14162 GCA_023553655.1 Myrmecobius fasciatus
CTTAATTTTCCCTAATTTTCCCCTGTAATAAGTCTTCCTTTGTTTAAAAAAAAGAGCATATTCATGCAGAACAAACCCATAAATTGATCAGCTATGAAAATTTATGTCTCATTCTGCAATTCTACCACATCACCTTTCTACCAAAAAGATAAAGCAATATTTATAATAAATCTTCTGGAATTTGAATCTAGAGTTTTCTGATTCCAATACCATACTTTTTAGGTCTTACACACTTATTTTTCTTTATGTTTTCATTATTATATAAATTATTCTCTTGGTTATGTTCATTTCCTTATGCATAATTTCAAACAAGTGTCCCCATGGCTTATTTTTTTCTTTTCTGAAACCACCATTTCTTGTACTATAATAATATCCCCTTACAATCATACACCATTTGTTCAGCAATTCCCCCAATTAATAGCCATCAGTTTATTTCCAGTTCTTAGTTACAACAAAAATAATCCTACAAATATATTTTTAATAAATAATAGTCATTTTCCATTTTTCTTTGATCTTTTAGGGTATATACCTAAAAGTAGAACCATTGTATCAAAGGGTATGTATATTCAATAAATTTTGGAACGTAAAACCAAATTGTTTTCCAGAAAAATTCAATGACTTTACAACTCTACCAATAGTGCTTATCTGTGCCTGTCCTCTCAAAACTGTCATTTTTCTTCTTTATCTGCTTGTCAACTTGATAAAAGCAAGGAGAAACTTTATATTGATTTAATTTTTCTCTTACTATTAATTATTTGAAGCATTTTTCATATGCTTTTTGATATCTTGCTTTTGTTCTTTTAAAACCTTCATGTTCATTTTTTTAAAACAATTTATCCATTGAAGAATGGGTCCCATTAAATATATTTTATTACTTCCCCAAATAGCTTGGATATCAGACTTTTTTCAAGTTCACTTTTTTCCTTCTAACTTCATTAAATTTATTTGTGTAAAATCTTTTCAATTTTATGTAACTAAAACTTCCTCTTTCATCTCCAATAACCCTTTCTACATCTTGTTTTTTCAAGAATTGTTCCCTCCTCTATAGTTTTAAAAGGTCATCTCCTTTTGTATTCTTTTAATTTGTTTGTGATATGACCTTTTATATCTAGTCATGTATTTATGAATCTACTGTGAGATGTTGATCTGTCTCATTTTTCCAGACTGCTTTCCAGTTTTCCCAGTAGTTTTTGTCAAACAATGGGCTTCTAGCTCAGAAGCTGGAATTCTTGATTTTATAGAGCACAATGTTATTATGTTTGACTGCTTCCGTTTTGTATTGCCTACTACTTTTTTTCTATTCTTTTTTTTTTTAAACCAGAACCAAAGGAGGTAGAACTAGTATAGTAGATAGAAACCTGGTCTTGGAGTCACAAAGGCATGGTTTTGTCCCTGTTACATTTTGTTGTAAATTAGCAAGTCATTTAAATTCTCAATAATCTAGGTAGCTAGTTAATGATTTAAGACTATATATTATAGACAAAGTTGATATCCCACATTATTAGAAGTAGTTTCTTGATCCACAAGGTCCTCTTTATTAATGAAATCATAAATTCAGTCCTCACCCAAACTAATATCTTGGGGGGAAGCATGTCTTACCATATCTTTTCTTTGAGGTCAAGTTTTTTCTTTAGACAATCTCTAAGTTATTTATCTTCATTTATTAGGAATTAAAATTTTTAAAAATAGCTATTTGTTTTCCTTCCCTGATGAGGAAAATAAGATTAATGACTGATCTCTAAACTTCACTATACCTCTTATCCAGAAAACTAATTGCTAGGTTTTTTTTAATCAATTCATTAATTTTATTTTTTAAAATTTACCTTTCTATTAGTTTTCTAATTTTTTTTTCTTTTTGAATTTAGTCGGGGCTTATTGTTGCTGTTGATATTGATAATGATCAATCAATCAACATTTCATTAAGAAGTTACAATGTGCCAGCCATTGTACTAAGCACTGAGGATACAAAAAGAGGCAAAAGACTTAAAGGTACTTACACTCAATGGAGAGACTATACAGCCAATGGGAAGACTGCATGCAAACAAACATATACAAATCAAGTTATATACAGGATACATAGGAAATAAGTAACAGAGGGAAGGTATTAGAATAAGAAGGATTGGGCAAAGCTTCCAGTAAAAGATGATATTTTAGCTGGGAGTTAAAGGAAAGTATCAAAGTTAGTTGGCAAGGAAGAAGGAATGTAATAGGAATGGGGATAGCTAAAGAAAATGCCTGAGAGATGAAATGTCTTGTTTATGGAATGGCCAGGAGACTCATGTTACTAGATCAAAGAGTGCATGTCAGAGAGTAAGGTATAAGAAAATTGGAAAGGAAGGAGGTGGTTGAATTATGAAGGACTATTTTAAATTTGATTCTGGAGGTCATAAGGACCCATTAGATTAAGAAAGTGATATGGTCAGAACTGCACTTTAGGAAAATTACTTTGTTGACTGAATGGAGAATGAATTGGTATGAGGAGAGACTTGTGACAGGAAGAACAACCATAAAGTACTTGCAATAGTCCAGGCATGAGATGATAAGGGATTACACTAGAATCCCATTTAGTATCAATGTCAGAAGAGAGAAGGGAGTATACTTGAGATATATTGCAAAGGTCAAACTTGATGAGCCTTGGCAACAACCAGGAAAAGGCAGAGAGTAAGAGAGAGTGAGGAATCTAAGATGACTTCTAGGTTTCAAGACTAAGGGACTGGGAAAATGGTGTTGACTTCTAAAATAATAGGAAAGGTAGAAGTGGGGAGCTATAGAGGGAAAGACAATTTCTGTTTTTGACATTTTTAGTGTAAAGTGTCTACTGGACATGGAGTTTGAGATGTTTGAAAGGTATCAAGAGGTGAAAGGGTAGAGAGATCAGCAGAGAGTTTGGTGCAAAAGATGTGGATTTGAGAATCATCAGCAATTGATAGATTAAAAGAGAACTAGGAGAGTGGTGTACCAAAAAACATGATGATGGTGGTGGTGGTGATAAAAATGCTTAGATATATAAATTTTCTCCCTAAAGTTTACTTTGACTGTACCACAAGAGAGTTTCTGTGTTACCTCATTTTTTTATTAAGTTCTTTACTATTTCTATGAATTGTCCTTTGATCTACATATATTCTTTAGAATTAAATTATTTGTTCTTCAATTCCAATTTGAATCATTTTTTTCAAATACCTTCTATCTACTGATTTTAACATATTTCATTGGGGTCAGAAATATATTAATAAGTCTGTTTTAATGAATTCTATAAGATTTTTGATCCTTATGACATTGTCAATTTTTGTAAAAATGCTAGGAAAAATATATATATATATCTTTCTTTTTTTCCTTTCAATAATTACCAGTGATTTATCACATATAACTTCTCTAAAATTATGTTGAGGCTCTTATTCTCTTTTTTGTTTGTTGTTTTTTCTTTGTAGATTTATCAGGTCTAAAAGTAGGAATATTGAAGTCTCTCACTAGGTTTGTTGCTCATGTTTCCTTGAAATTTGTTTAACTTTTCTCTTAAAAACTTTGATTCTCTGTCATTTGGTGTACACATATCAAGTTTGTATAATCAGTATAATTTCAGTTTCTACCTTTAAGCATAAATTGATTCCTGTTCATTTCCTATTGGTGTCTATCTTTATTTTGCCTTTTCTGAAATCATGATTGTTCATCTACTTACTTAAATTCAACTGATGCATATTAAATTTTGCCAGATAAACACATTTTAATTTTATGTTAATACTCATGTTTCCAATTAACATAATACTGGATTTAGTTTTCAATTTTATTATGTTATCTTCATTTAATAAGTGAGTTTTCCCATTTTCACCAAATTATTTAGACTCTATCCAAGATTAATTTTTAATATTCTTTACTGATCTTTATATTCATGGTTATTATGAATCATGATATTTTTGGTATCTTTTCCTCCCTCCCTCCTGTGTTCCAAAGGATATAATTTGTATTTTTTGTTTTGCTGAGGTAATTGGGGTTAAGTGACTTACCCAGGGTCACACAGCTAAGAAGTCTTAAGTGTCTGAGATCAAATTTGAACTCAGGTCCTCCTGAATTCAGGGCTGGTGCTCTACCCACTGCACCACCTAGCTGCCCCTGCTTGTAATTTTTAACTGAAATATTTTGGTCCCACTACTCTGCCCTTCTTCTTTTTGCCAAATTCAGATCCTGATTCTTACATTTTCTTTCTTTCAATTTCATATTCCAAAATTGAAAAACTCCCTTCTTCCTTCTCCTTCTCTATGTCTTCTTCCATATTAAATTTGATGTAGTCCTACAACAATATCACTAGGTGTTCAACCTCCTTCTTGTCCTGTTTACCAAAGAAAAAGGTTGATAAGATGTTTATTTCCCCTACCCATATTTATATACTCTTCTCACATATTCTATAGTAATATAAAATTGAGTTCCTCCTTTTCTTCCTCATTTCTTTTGTAACACATTCCTTTGTTCTCCCCCCTTTTTTTCTTTCTTCTTTTAAAAATCAACAAAATGAAACAAAACCACAATGAACTAGTAGTGCCTGCATTTCTTAATTCCTTCTTGAACCTTAAAGATAGTGATATTCTGAAGGAACACATCATTGTTCTCTCCTTGTTACATTGTAAGCAGGTCATTTTTATTTAGTACTCCCTAATTGTTCAAAAGTACTTATTTTTCTAGGTTTCTTTTAAGTTCTATATTTTTATTTCAAAATGTTAATGTCACTCTAATTATTTCATTGGTAATTCTTAGAAATCTTCCATTAAAAATGTTTTCCCCTCCTATTAGATAATAATAAGCTTTGCAAAATAAATCATTCTTGTTTATAAGCTTTTATCTTTGGGAAAAAACATTACAAGATTTTCTGTTCAGTAGTTGAAATATAATTCTGTGTTATTCTGATAGGAATTTCTTGGTACTTGAACTCTTTCTTTCTGATTCCTTATTAAATGTCATTCACTGGGGATTACAGTGGCTTCCTTTGCTCAAGCCCTCTCCCATTCTTCACAGGCTTCATGCTGTGGCAGAGGCCCTCTCCTAAATTCTATAGGCTTTTGTTTATTAACTAGAATACATGTTGATTTCCCTGATGTGACACAGATACTGAAAGAAGTAGTATAGATGTGAATATTGAGAGAAGAAAAGATTTTTCACTTTAGTAGTTTCTTGTGCATCACAGTGATAAAGAAGGCCCAATGACCCTTCAGTCTGGCCCCAAGGAAAGGAAGTTTTAAAGAATAGGCTACTCAGAATAGAGGGCTCAAAGTTATGAATAGGAAGGATTTTGTAGCTGGGCAGAGGCTTCTAGGATCAAAAGTTCATTATGTGTGGACAAAAAGATGACTTCTATTATTGTCTCAGGTCTACAACTTAGCCTGAACTTCATCCACTCACATCTAATTCTGCTAGGACACCCAAGCTAAAGGATTATGGCTATCATTCACTTTCAAGAGTGATCAGCCTGATACATGGAGTTTAGAGTCTAGCATGGAAGTCCTTAGAAACAGATAAGGGAGGTCATTACCTACACACATCTCACCTTAGGCCTGCTCTTTCCCTGTAAGGTGGAGTTGGCCTAGAGGTCCCTCTGCCATCTCCTTGTCCTGTCCTCCATACCCACCCCTTGTGTTTTGTGCTTTGTCAAGTCAGGGATAGTGAGTGGTTGAGAAGGAACAGAGGTGGGAAATGGTAACCTTT
The DNA here is from genome assembly GCA_023553655.1 of Myrmecobius fasciatus. NCBI lineage: Eukaryota > Metazoa > Chordata > Mammalia > Dasyuromorphia > Myrmecobiidae > Myrmecobius > Myrmecobius fasciatus. Next base: position 5,692 of record JAJPUD010005438.1, read on the forward strand.
GGGTAAATATTGTATAGCTTTCCTATTAGAAAGGACCCCTGAGGACAGACTGCTCAACTCAAGAAAGACAATGCAAATTCCATTTACATTTTAGGTAAAGGAACCTATGTGATTGTATTCTCTGCTTTCTTCCCTGAGAACAAGAGAAGGGTCAAAAATGGGAGATATAGAAAATGCCTCTGTTTTCCCTGATTGCTTTCTAGACTACAGTAAAATGCCTTGTATGGGAACATTCTTTTGAAATCTTCCTTATTACAATTTGTATCGATTAATATGAATCATTCTCATGACCTAAAGGTTGGAAATCAATTCTCCCTTCTTCTGATACTTGAAATGAAAGGAATATTGGAATTCATTCTCAAATCCTATATAAAGACAAGGCCACAATAAGGGCAAAAACTACCTTACAGTATAAGAGACAGGGATGAAGGCATCCTTAATGGTGATAAAGAAAAGGGACAGAGAACTCTCTGAGTGCACTGAGGGCAAAATCACTCTTTGGTGCAGCATCATTGACACTCATCCCTTTTACTTTGTAGTCCAAAGTTGTTTCAACCTAAGGCTTTAATAAACCACTTCCTCCCATTACTGAGATCCAGTTGGATCCCACTCTACCTCTTCCCTCCCCATCCAAGTAATAAACTTGGTTGAATTCTTTGCCCTAAACTTCTCTCCATTTCTCTCTTATTTCTCCATATTTTAGCATTTGCTTCCCTTGTATATACAAAATGTTCCATATTAGAGGCTTTTTCTTCTCTTTATGAAAGTCTCTTAGGTCCTGAGAAGCCTAAGTAGTTCCAATAGATTCCACAATTGTACAAGAATATCTGGAAGTGAGAGGAGATTTTGATCCCAGTAGATTTTCCCTCATCTGAGATATATAAAAATGGGAAAAACGTCCTCCCTTCTAGGCAAGTCTTCTGCAGGGTCACTTTGCTTTATCAGTTGGGCAATTCAGAAATCATACTCTGATCTGCTTCTTTGGGCAATCAACTCTGGGGGGAAATATTGGCAACATTTTCCCCTGTGACATTATGGGAAGACTACTACTTGTGGGAATCAAGAGACTGTATTCTAGTTTTGTCTCTGTTACTATCCAAGTAGGAACTTGGCAAAGTCACTATTTCTTTGGTACTTAGTTTTCTCATCTGCAAAATAGCAGTGAGGAAGGTGGGATCAGGGGTTGGACTCAATGATGTCTAAGGTTCTTTCCATTTCTAATATCCAGTGATTCATTGATTTGTCCTTCATTTAACAATCTACCTCCTACAAACATCCAATCCAGGCACCCAGTTGCACTACTAACACACTGCCTCTTTGCTCTCTACCAGGCACTGCATTTTCCATGCAGTGTCCCTTCTTTAACTGTTCTTTTCTCTGGGGAACTATAAGATAACAGAAAACAGGCTGAGAAAGTAATTCATGCTAAAGGCATTAATGGCTAATTATTTGTTCTCCCTTTCAGGTGCATTTGAATGTGTTTGGGGCACTTTGGTGTCTAAACTAAAGGCATAAATCTCTAAAGGTGAAATCTTCAAGCCAAAGTGGAAACTTGGAGGGGAAGAGTGAAAAAAGGAGACATATCTCTTTGAGATCCTTTGAGTCACATCACACAGGTAGCCTCTGATTCTTGTGCATTGTCTAGGAGAATGCAAGTTTTCTGGGAGTTTTGGGGTGTGAGAGGAGGACAGCTTTTTTTTTAATCTCTATATCTCTAGAAGCTAGAACATACATCAGGTGTTTAAAACTGATAGGTAAATTAAATTGAGTTGCATTCTGATAATGCATACAACCCACCAAAGCCTAGGTTCTTTCTTCAAGGAAAGTCCTTGTTATTCAGTGAAGTTTCCTCTCCTACTCCACATCCATGTCCTTGTCCTTTCTGCACAGCTCAGGTAAAAGGAAGAAAAAGGAAGAATTTTTAGGAAATATGTCCCCCTGAGGCATGACCAGGGCTGCCTCTTGGAATTCATTTTCTAGCTAAGCACTTTAGAACTGTGTTTCTTGTGGTTATTAGCACCAGTGACAAAGGCCTTTTCCTCCCCGAGCCGCACAGATTAAGGAAACCGAAGACTACATTTCTAAAATTGTTTCCATTTCAACCCACAGAGAATCGATACAACAGAAGAGCATAGCCTTAAACGCTAATGTTATCCAAACGAAAATTCATTTTTGATGGACTGGTGACTGCATTTTCTTAAAGCCAGGCCAGGATAAATATACACATTTCCAGAGATTCTTCTCTCTCTCTCTCCATCCCATGGATAGTAAAGTGAATAATATACTCAAACCTGGTAGTCTCACAGAATACAGTCTATAAATGAGAATCAGAAAAGTCTCAAAGGCCTGGCTTGAGGGCATGCTAGAGCCAGGACTAACACTCATTACAGCTACTATTCTGATAAACACATGCAACTCTCTTGAGTGACAACACTCTGATAGGAGAAATATGTAAAACTGGAATTTGATGACATTGTTATAATGCAAAGAGTGTTAGGTTTGTAGTGAGAAAACCTGGTTCTAATCTTAGTTCTTTTACTTACAAGAACTTTTACATACTTACCTATTTTACTTATTAATCCCTTCTAGCTCTAGGATATTCAGAAGCTAGAAATAAAAGCTCTGTCCTCAGGGACATTATAGTCTGATAGAAGAAATGTCAACTTAAGTTCCAAGGAGCACTTAGTCTTCTACTGTAGACAAAAATCCCTCCTTAGGACATATAAACACACATACACATCTATGTATCTAGAGTTGTATGCATTTTTATGAACATGAAAAGCAGAGGGCTGTTAAAAAGACTGATAGAAGAGAGTCAGGAATATTTAGTCCACTTAAGATTCTTAGAGGAGGCTGGTATAAAATGTTGTTTTGAAAGAAGGTAGGAAGAAAAGAAAAGGGGAATTTAAGGGAAGAAATTACAACAGTGAATTAGTAAAGTAGAAAATGCAAAGGGTGACTTGAACTTTCCCTGAGGGTGCTGAAATTTGGAAGGGGCTTACTTACAGTCTTGGAAATTACTGAGCTTAGTACCTCGTTAATGTGAAAAATCAGTTAAATAAGGAAGCTCTCAGATATTGTGCATAGCCACATCTCAGGTGAATTTTATTCTCTATCCAACAGCCTAGCCAGAGCCATATGATGGGCTGAGGAAAGGAATCTTAAAGTTATATTCTGAGTACTTACTTATTCTGAAGAATACTTCATGTTGTTTGTTCCTCATAGGGCACAAAAATTGCAAATTACACCTCTGAAAAGGTGCAATACATATTAAACAATCAATCAAGCAGTGGCCACACCTGTGTCAGGTGCTGAGGGAAAGAGGAAGAGACAGAAATAGAGGAAATAGTTCCTGCTCAAGGTGAGCTCATAGTCTATTTAGAGAGATGAATCACACATGAGAAAGCTATGTCATGTGACCCAAACTATAAGTGAATTGGGAAAGATCATTGTTAGTTGAGGTGATCAGGAAAAGCTTCATGGGTAAGACTCCTCTACATCTCTACTCTCATGGCTCAGTTTGGTTTGCAGGTGACCTTGGGTTTGTGGAAACCATAGTAACAGGGCATGAACCCTGACAAGTCCTTACCAAACTAGAAACTGTGTGGGTTGATCAATGATCCATGCATTTTGACTATTGAGAATCTCATCATTAGAAGGATGGTTATTGGGGGATGATTTTCTCTTTCTTCTACAGCAAGTCATAAAAACCATCTACTAAAGCACTGAGAGAGGGTTACATTACATGCCAGGGAAGCACTAATGAAATAATAATAATAATATAAAAATTTATATTGCACTTATGTGCCAAGCACTGTGCTGTTTTCTACAATTAATATCACATTTAATCATTACAATAGCCCTATTAATATATAACAAATATAAATATTATAAATCCTAGCAAAATGATAATGTGCTATATTCCCTGGGAAAGACAGTAAGTTCAGAAACCATCCTATATAAAATGTGTATTTTTACAAAGCCCATAACAGTGCTCTGTATGCTGTAGGTGCTTCATAAGTATTTGCCACATTGACTTGACAACTCTGAAATTCTCAGTTTTAGACTGGAATCCTTCCTTAAGTGGGAGGCTGAAGAAAGTGACCTCCAAGTTTCCTTCAGATTCTGAAATTTTGGGATTCTATGAGGTAAAGAACTCAAGATAAATTTTGAAATATGTGATGGAGGAGGAGACTGGAGGTTATTTTAGATAGTGAATACACAGACAGATGCAGAAATAGAGCCCAGAATGAGTACGGTATGTGTGGAAGACAGCAAAAAAACTAGTTTCATTGGAGAGGTAGATGCTTGTGAAGTTAAAGAGGAAATGAGACTAGATTTGTGGAATGGGGCTTGATGACAGATTACCCTATTTCCTTTGTATTCCTTCCATTGTAGTATGTGCTGCTGTCCAGAGGGTGATGGAAACTATGGAGGGAAGATAACTATCTGATGGAATTCTGAGGTCACTCACTGTAAGAGGCATATTAATGTGATTTTCCCCCCTCAGGGCTATAGGAACATCTCAAAAAAGAGTTTATTCCTAGCCATGGATTCTGAGCTGGTCGAGTGGAAGAAAGTCAGTGCTGGTGTGACATCACCTTGATCCCAGGGGGAGAGGAGCCTGTCCAGACATCACAGCTGAGCCCAAGAGCAAAGATGGGACACTTTGCCTGACCTGGTTTAAAAGCAAATCCATGTCACCCCTGTATTTGACATGAAGTTCAACACACTCTGGATTTTTTTCCTGAATCAGCAACAACCAATTTGTGAGATGCTAATCACTGGGGCTAAGCCCTCAGTGGGATAAAAAATAGCCTCCTCAGCATTCATAATCCTAACCCTTCTTTTTTTTTCCTCCCTTGCCCTTTGGGCTAATTCAGACTCAGATTCTTGCTTGCTTTCTTCTTCCTTTCTCTGTATCTCTGTCTCTGTATCTCTTTCTTTCTCATTTTAATTGTAAAGCAACTAAACTTTACTTTTTAAAAAAAGATGGAGGATAGATTTTTAGAATGTCATTTTTAAAGACATTGGCCCGCCTAGGATAGTTAACAAACTTTGTATATGCTGCTGTTTTCAGATCAGAAAGGACAGAACCAAAAATGGGTAATAGAAACTATATATTAAAGATAAGTAAGGAGAGAAGCAGAGAACCCCTACTTGCCCCTAATGAGTTTCAGTCATCAGGTTCAGATGTACATCCAAAAGTACTAAAAGAACTGGCAGAGGCAGTTATTGAAACTTTGCCAGTGACTTTTGAAAGATCAAAGAAAATGAAAGAGATGGGAAAAGGGCAAATGCTTTCCCAAATTTCATATAAAACAAAGGAATAGATTCTGCAAGCAAGACTAAGTAACCTGACTTAGATTTCTAAGAATTTCATTATTAAAGAAATAGTTAGTGATCATCAAATCCTATGCCTATCCTAGGAACATTTATAAAATGAAGCAGTAACCACCAACAGTCAGCATCATTTCTTTAAAAAAAATGCCAGTTCCAACAGATTTGGGTTGGAAAGAGCCATCCACATCCAGAAAGAGAACTAGGGAAATTAAATGTGAATCAAAACACACCACTTTCACATTTTTTGGCAGTGGTGTTGTTTGCTTTGGGTTTTTTTCTTTCTTGTATTTTTCCCCTTTTGATCTGATTTTTCTTACACAACATAACAAATATGGAAATATGTTTAGAAAAATTGCACATGTTTAACCCATAGTGTATTGCTTGCTGTCTGGGGGAAAGGGAGGGAGGGAGAGAAAAAATTGGAACACAAGGTTTTGCAAAGGTGAATGTTGAAAACTATCTTTACATGTATTTGGAGAAAAAGCTATTATAAAAAATAAAAGAAAACATGTCAGACTGAATTGATTGTTTTGAGAGGAATTCTGGACTGGTAGATCAGGAGTATGATAGATCAAGCTTAAAGGTTTCGTTTTATAAATATAAGATGGAGGAAATATGGCTAGAATAGTTTGCCTGTAATCATTTGTGGGATTTAGTGGCCTGCAGCCTCAATATGAGTCAATAATATGATATGACCACCAAAAAAGAAAAGAAAAGATGAAAAATTGAATGTAATTTTAGGCTATCTGCAAAAAAAACCCAATACCTAGAACAAGGAAGATGATAGTCCCATCACTCTGCCCTAAAATGTGGTGTTCAATTCTGAGGACCACGTTTAGGGAAGACACTGAGAATCCAGAGAACATGTAGAGGAGGGCTATTCAAGGGCAGAGGATCTTTGACCTATAGCCAAGGAGACCTAGAGTAAACTTGATAACTATCTTCAATTGATTGAAAGACTGAAATATTCAACTCATTTTGATTGACATCAGATAGCAAAATAAGGAGCTATCAGTGTAAATGGCAGAAAGACAGATCTAATTTCAATAAAAAGAGGTGTGAGGAGAGGAATCTCTCCCAATTATTAGAGCTGTCCCAGAGCAGGATGGGTTCAGAAGTTAGTGAATTCACTAAAGATCTTCAATTAATGTTAAATTACCATTTGTTATTAGTGGAAGAGAATGAATTCTTTTTGCAGGCATAAGTTTGACCAGATATTCACTGAGGTCCCTGCCAAAACCAGGATTCTGGGTTCTCTTATTTGATGGGTCATCAATATCCTTTGTCCACTAAGTGGCAGCCTCCCTCCTGCCTCTGGCCTGAGCTCTCTCCTTTTTATTCTTTTTTTCTTCCTTGGTGATCTATTAGCTCACATGAGTATAGTTTTTTATATATACAGAAGTGACTCTCTAATCTATATATCCAAACCTAATCTCTCTCCTGAGAGATTTTAAGTTATCAAAGGTTAATGTTATACTATGACTTTGGGGACATACCACAGGATAATTACATCTCCTTTATCAGTGCTTTCACTCAGCTATCCTCCATGCTTAAAATACTCTTTCTCCTCACCTTCATCTCTTACAATCCTTAGTTCCTGGGGAATAGATGAACAAGTTGTAGTATATGATTGTGATGGAATACTATTGTGCTGTAAGAAATGATGAGCTCAGTGATTTTAGAAAAATGTGGAAACACTTGCATAAAATAATGGAGTTAAATGAGCAGAAAGAAGAGAACATTGTACAGAATAACAGCAATATTGTTTTAAGAACAACTTTCAACAACTAAGTTACTTTGTCTACTAAAAATACCCAAATTAAATATCAAGGACAAATGAAAAATGCTCTATCTACATCCAGAGAAAGAACAGATAAGTAGAAGTAAATAATATATGTACTTCATATACATAAATGTCATATATGTGTTTACATATACATGCCATATCTGTGTGTCCAATGGTAGCCATTTACAAAAAGAAATTTGTATATTTGAAAGAAATAACAAGTTGTGCATACTAGATTTGCAGTTTCATGTACAGCCCTGGAAATGGATGTTTTGTTCCATAATTTTTTTAAAAGAATCCCTAGTTCCCTTAAAGACTCAGCTATAGTGTTAGTTCCTTGATAAGTTATCTTAATTCTACCAATTTTTAGTGCTCTTACCCAAATCCAAAATAATTCATATTTATTTTGTTTAATACTTGGGTGTTCCTGAGTAGAGTCAGATGGTACTTGTCACTATATTCTCATCCCCATCCCCTTTATCTCTAGAAATGTAACCAACCATTCTCTATTAACCTGGGAAAACATAATGCCACCTTCAGTCCACATGGTCCCTCCTGTTCTGTTTTACAAAGTTTATACAAGAAAAAAAATTAGAAAACAATCCCCAAATCTCTGAGCTTTCAGTTAGGAAAATTCCTAATGTCCACTCAGAGATCTAGCTTTCTTCCCTAATTTAAATTTATGCTTATTTCTTGTCATTCCCCTATTTCTTTTGATATAATAGGTAAAATCAGAACACAAGAAATGATTAGTTAAATTAATACAGTATATTACCTGTCTGTTAGTAGACAAGCTTAGACAGGGAAAATTGGGGAAGAACAGATTTTTATTTTTTTTCCTTTTTTTATTAAAGCTTTTTATTTGTGTAACATATGTATGAGTAGTTCCCCAGCATTGATCTTTACAAAGCTATCCATTACAAATTTTACCCCCAGTTCCCTCCCCTCCCCTACATGGCAGGAAGTCCATGACATGTTAATAATGTTGAATTACTTGACAAGTTATGCAAGAAAAATCCTATCTACAAGAAAAAAAAAGAAAATCAGAGAAAGGCAACACAATGCAAGCAAATATCAATAGAGATCATGAATATGTCATGTTGTGGTCCATATTTCATATCCCTCTCTCTGGGTGTATATGGTTTTCTTCAGTGACCAACTGGAACTGGTTTGAGACAATTCTTTGTTGCAGAGAGCTATGTCCATCAGAATTGATCATCATGTAATACTGTTGTTGCTGTGTATGATGATCTCCTGGTTCTGCTTGTTTCACTCAGCATCAGTTCATGCAAGTTTCTCCAGGCCTCTCTGAAATCGTCCTGCTGGTCGTTTCTTACAGAGC